>CM067379.1:2816282-2867682 GCA_034510155.1 Eucriotettix oculatus
TGCTTTTCCTTCTATCTCTCTGTTCATTTCTCTCTGTCTGTGGTTTCTGCCTCTCCCTGTCTTTTTCCCTGTCTCTTTGTCTCTCTGTCTCTCTCACTGTCTCTGTTTCAGCCTCTCTTTGCCTTTCTCTCTGTCTTTCTGACGCTCTCTGTCTCTCTCTACCTCTCCCTGTCTCTCTGTCTGAATCTGTTTCAGTTTTTCTCTTTGCCCCTCTATGCCCGTATCTGCTTCTCTTCCTCTGTTTGTCTCTCTCTCTCTATGTTTCTGCCTCTCTCTTCCTCTTTTTTCTCTCTCTCTCTTTGTTTCTGCCTCTCTCTGCGTCTCTCTCTGCCTTTCTTTCTGTGTCTGTTTCAGCCTCACTCTGCCTTTCTCTCTGCCTCTCTCTCTCTGAATCTGTTTCAGCTTCTCTATGCTTTTCCTTCTATCTCTCTGCATTTCTCTCTGTCTGTGGTTTCTGCCTCTCCCTGTCTTTTTCTCTGTCTCTCCTCCCTGTCTTTTTCCCTGTCTCTTTGTCTCTCTTTCTCTCTCACTGTCTCTGTTTCAGCCTCTCTTTGCCTTTCTCCGTGTCTCTCTCTCTCTCTGTTTGAATCTGTTTCAGCTTTTCTCTTTCTCTTTGCCCCTCTATGCCCATCTCTGCCTCTCTTTCTTTCTCTCTCTCTCTCTATGTTTCTGCCTCTCTCTGTCCCCCATCCGTCTCTGTCTTTCTCTGTGTCTCCCACTCTGTTTTATCTGTCTCTCTCCATTTCTCTCTCTCTCTCCATCTCTCTCTGTGTAATTTTTTGGAACAACAGACGTTAATTGACTTACTGGTGTTGATGTATATTTAATACCTTTACAAAGTCTCGTCTGCATTCCTGTACTTTACGGATGAACATCTCATCTACTATACAGCTGCGGATAATTTCGCCACAGATGTTAATCCAATTTTAAATTACATGCTGACGCAATCCACAAATACGGACGAAACGTTGTAAAACGTATTTAATAAACTATCAGCATTGTTTGTTTTTTTGTTGACATATTGGCAGAATTGTTTTGAGGATGTCGGATATAAATAAAATGGCGTACAAACACTTTACTCCCCTCCATATTGGCTTTTAAACTGGTCAGAGACGTTCCTGATGCACTACGCAATTTAGAGACTGTGACGTCACAACAACAACCTTACGTCATCTTCCCGGCCGCACGTTCGCGCATGCGCAGAGTTCTCACTGCTCATTGCTATTCCCGCAGCAGTTAGTTGCAAAGCTCTTTTATCTCTGGGGTGTGTGTGAGTTTTTTCCTCTCTCACTCTCTTTGCAGAGGACAAAGACAAGGCCGTTGGCTGCAATCTCTCTGGAAATTACCACAGTCTGGACGAGAGGTAACCTTATTACCGCGTACAAGGCAAGGGAAAGCAACAGGCGTGCCAACTACCCCGGGAGTAATTATTTTTAAAACAGAGACAACACAGAGAAAAAAATTATTATAACAACAACAGATTCCAAAAGCGTAAGTGTGTAAGTCAGTCGCCAGAGCGTGCGATTAATAATTAGAAGGGCGCTGAAGCAGCTGCGATTGTTGCTCTCCTCACCTTCCTTCCTCACTTTCTAATCCGTATACCCTTTCATTTTTCCCTTTTCTTCTTCCATTTTTATTCCTTCCGTTTTCCTTTCCCCTTAATTTATTTTTGTTTCCTTCCTATTTTTCTACGCTTATTTATCTTTTCTCCGTTATTACCTTTCCGCCTATTTCAATTTTAAGTTTAGGTTTCCTTCTTTCTCTCTCTGCAATTATTTCTAATCTCTTCCCATCTCTCTGCTTCTTCCACGTATTTTGCCTCACACCTTTTCGAACTTCATATTGTTGATGGTGTTTTTACTTTCTTTTGCTTTCTTAGAATCCTTTATTCTTTTTTTGTTTATTTCACAGTAATTTTTTATTTGTTTCTCCTTCCTTCTGTTAACATTTCCCCCCACTCTCTCTCTCTCTCTACCTTTTTTTTCCACTGTACTTTTTTCGCCTTATTACTTTTTCCTCCTTCATTTATTTGGCCGCGCTTAAATTTGAATTTACGTATTCCCCCGTTTTTTTTTACTCGGTCAATTCGTTTTTCAAACCTGTCCACCCAACATTCTTTTTTTGGGCCTTTGGTTCATTATTTCTTTTCCCAATTTAAATTTCTTTTCATCCTCCTTTCTTTAATTTTTCCTTTTGTTTCCTTTCGTTTTTTTATATACATTTATATTTCTGCAAGTCTCGCTACCTTATTTTTTCTCTCTCCATACCTTTAGCGTCTTTATTCTTTTATTTCTTAAATACTTATATAATTTTTTTCGCTTTTATTTCCACATCTTTCGTGTCTGCCTCAATTGTTTTAGTATTTACCTATCTTTTATTTTCGTTTTCTCCCTTCTCCCGATCCCTTCTTTAATGCTTTTTTTTCCCAATTTATATTTTTTTTCATCCTCCTTTCTTTAATTTTTCCTTTTGTTTCCTTTTCGTTTTTTTTATACATTTATATTTCTGCAAGTCTCGCTACCTTATTTTTTCTCTCTCTATAGCTTTAGCGTCTTTATTCTTTGTTTCATGATTAATACTTATGTGTAATATTTTTTTTTCGCCATTATTTCCACATCTTTCGTGTCTGTCTCAATTGTTTTAGTATTTACGCATCTTTTATTTTCGTTTTCTCCCTTCTCCCGATCCCTTCTTTAATGTTTTTTTTCCCAATTTATATTTTTTTTCATCCTCCTTTCTTTAATTTTTCCTTTTGTTTCCTTTTCTTTTCTTTTTATACATTTATATTTTTGTAAGTCTCGCTACCTTATTTTTTCTCTCTCTATAGCTTTAGCGTCTTTATTCTTTGTTTCATTATTAATACTTATGTAATATTTTTTTTTTCGCCATTATTTCCACATCTTTCGTGTCTGCCTCAATTGTTTTAGTATTTACGCATCATTTATTTTCGTTTTCTCCCTTCTCCCGATCCCTTCTTTAATGATGTTTTTTTGTGTGTGTGATAATAAATCTCCTTTTCTACATTTCTCTCCCTTTTCCTTTTTACACTTCCCTCCTGTGTGTGTGTTTTTCTTTCTTTAATATTCTTAATGATCCTTTTCAGTTTCCCATTTTAATTTTTTCGTCCTCTCTGTCTCTAGTTTTCTTGCGTGTTTTCCTTTACTCGTTCTGGTTTTTTTTTACATTTTAACGTCATCGCCTTTCTTCCCTCCACGTTTTCTCTTTGGCTTTTACATATATATTTTTTTTAATATTCCTTTTATTTTTTTCTATAATTTTTGTATGGCTATATTCCGTTTTTCCTTTTTCTGTCCCCCGCCCTTCCACTTCTATTCTTTTTTTCTCTCCTTTTTCTTTAATCTAGTTTCCTTTACGTCGCTGTCTGCTCGCCTTCTCCTCCTTCCCCCTTCCCCCTTCTCCTTGCCCTGTTTGGCATTCAGCGCGCGGCGGCCATCTTGTCCCGCCTCCATTATTCATGTCTCGTTGCCCGATCATAGACGGCGATTAGCCGCTAATAGGCTTAGCCTCCGGGAAATATTAAGGAAAGATGACGTCATCGATGCCGGAGCCTGTAACAGCGACGGAGGTGTTTAAGGGGGAAAAAGGGGGGGATGAAACAGAGAGAGAGAGAGAGAGAGAGAGAGAGAGAAGGAAAAAAACAACCGTTCTTAAGGAATAAATACAGTGAAATGATGAAGTAAAGAAAAGGAGATAGGAACCGACGACGGAGTCGTTAGAGACAAACAGAAAGGAACCAGCATCAATTAATTGAGATTATAATTTTAAAAAGTGAAATAAATAACATTAATTAATGAAGAAGGGAAGGAAAAAACGTAAAATACTTCAAAATAAACACACACAGACAGAGAGAAAGAGAAAGAGAGAGAGAGAGAGAGAGAGTAAAAACATAATTAATAGTAGAAAATGAAAAGGTAGCTCAAGTAAAATAATAAATAAGTATAAGAAAAAAATTAAGAATTTAATGTGATTACGCGCGAAAAAGATGATACAGAATAGAATCATAAATAAAAGGAAAATAAAAACGTAAAATACTTCAAAATAAACACACACACGAAGAGAGAGAGAGAGAGAGAGAGAGAGAGAGAGAGAGTAAAAATACAATTAATAGCAGAAAATGAAAAGGTAGCTCAAGTAAAATAATAAATAAGTATAAGAAAAAAAATGCATAAGAAGTTAATGTGATTACGCGCGAAAAAGATGATACAGAATAGAATCATAAATAAAAGGAAAATAAAAACGTAAAATACTTCAAAGTAAACACACACGAAGAGAAAAAGAGAGAGAGAGAGTAAAAATACAATTAATAGTAGAAAAGGAAAAGGAAGCTCAAGTAAAATATTAAATAAGTATAAAAAATTAAGAAGTAAATGTAATTACGCGAAAAAGATAGAGAATAGAATCAGAAATAAACACAGAAAAAAATAGGAATAGAAGGCAATTCAAAAGTTTAAATAAAGGATGAAACAAAGGGAACGAGGAAAATTATCAACTAATGAGGGATAGAAAAATTAGGTAGAGAGGCGGAAATAAGTTGTAGTAGAAGGAAAGACAACTGAAACCCTCCTTAAGAAAAATTAATAAAACGAAGAGAAGAAACATCGTCTTAAAACCAGGTCCAGAAATTATTGAAATAGATTTTTAATGTGTAAATAAAGAAGGAAAGAGAGAGAAAAAAAAATAAGTGATTAAAAATAATTTATGTGTCGGAACAAGAATATCTTTGCTCACATAAATTAAGGAAAAATTTTTTTTTCAAATAAGAAGGAAATGTAAAAAGAAAAAGCATACATACATAAACATAGAGATGAAACAGAAAGACGGACTGAAAGATTTAAAAGTAGAAAAATAAATAACACGCATGAAAGGGAAAGCAAGAGCACGGGAAAATGTGGATAAATCAGAAATAAATGTGTACATTTAGAATAATAGAAAAAAAAAGAAAAGTCAAAAAAAAACTATAAAAGTTATCAAGAAAGAAAAGGGTGTGACGTCAAAGGTGCACGAGAAACAGATAGAGAAATGGGAAAAGATTAGAAATAATGGCGGAGAGAGAGAGAGAAGAGAGAGAGAGAGAGGGAGAGAGAGAGAGAGATCTATTCCATCAGCCTCATACTAAGCACACACACACAGAGGAACAAGGCCGCCATCTTGGTTGCGGCGGCGAGGGAAATGAACTATCGTGACGCGTGCCTGAGACACAAGCAACATCAATTCCCTTCCTCCTCCTCCGCCGCCATCTTGTAGCATATGCCACGTAATGAAGGGTCCACGAGTTTTACAGTCGTTTTATGGGGGCATGTTTTATTACGACTGCTGTACATGTGTTTTTATTACTCTCCGCGTAAAGCGCCACTCTCGAGATAAATCTCGGCTCTGCTCTCTCTCTCCTTCTCTCTCTCCTTCTCTCTCCTTCTCTCTCTCCTTCTCTCTTTCCTTCTCTCTCTCTCTTTCCTTCTCTCTTTCCTTCTCTTCTCTCTCTCTTTCCTTCTCTCTCTCTCTTTCCTTCTCTCTGGTGTTGTTTCCTTTTTTTAATAAGCGTTGCAATTACATCGTTACTCGAGGGTTTAAAATCCCTCCGCGCGGCGGCGGCTGCGTCCAAACCTTCTTTATTACATCCAGTTAATATTTAATTTCTTTTCCTTTCTTTGCCGTTTTAATAATAATCATTTCTAAAACGAAGGACTTTGCTTTTCCTCTCCTCCTCCTCTAATAAAAACTTCTACAGTCCTCTATTTCCTCCCTTTTTTTGATCTTATCCGTTTCCTTTTCTCCGTTATTTATTTTCCAAATCTTCCTGCCTTCCTTCCTCCCTCCCCCCTCTTTATTTCTCCCTCTCTCTCTCTCTGCATCTTTATTTCCTTTCTTTCCTTTCAACTCCATACTGGTTTTTTCCCCCCGATGTTATAATATTTGGTTATCTGCATCCCTTGCTGTCCTTCCCAGCTCTCTCTTTTTTGTATTTAAACTTATTTGATCAACTTTCTTCCTCTTTATTTCTCCCTCTCTCTCTCTCTGCATCTTTATTTCCTTTCTTTCCTTTCAACTCCATACTGGTTTTTTCCCCCCGATGTTATAATATTTGGTTATCTGCATCCCTTGCTGTCCTTCCCAGCTCTCTCTTTTTTTTTAGCATTTAAGCTTCTTTTTTTTTCAACTTTCTTCCATTTTTCTTCTTATGAGTATCTTTCTCGTCTTCTTATTTTCTTTTTCTTTCTCTCTCTCTCTCCTCCTCTTTCTATCGGTCTTCTTTATTTCTCTTATACTTTGTAACAGTGCAGCCCAACCACCTTGAGGTAATCCTATTGGATTGTAAAAAAAAATACGTGATATAAAAATAATAACTAAATGAAGACAGAAAACGAGGCTGAAGAGAGAAAAGGAGTAAACTAGAGAGAGAGAGAGAGAGACTAACTCAAAGAAACTAAGAAGCAGGCAGGCAAAAATACTGCAAAAAAAATTATCGGGGGGAAAAAAAGAAAAATGTCGAAAAATAAAATAAAGCAGAAATGAGTTCAGAGGATAGAGAGGGGAGGAAACGAGAAAAAGAAAATAATTTCAAGAAACGATTAGATGGGTAAATAAAAATATATTATCGGGTTTGAATAGAGAAAAAAAAGGAGGATGGTCGAGAAGTTAGTAAAACAGAAGTAAAAGTAAAAAAAGAAGGAGTAAAGGAGGAAACGAAATAAAATAATAAAAAATATTATCGGGTTTGAATAGAGAGAAAAAAAAGGAGGATGGTCTAGAAGTTAGTAAAAGAGAGGTAAAAGTAAAAAAACGAAGGAGTAAACGAAATAAAATAATAAAAAATATTGTTGGGTTTGAATAGAGAAAAAAAGGAGGATTGTCGAGAAGTAAAAGTAAAAAAAGGAGTAAAGGAGGAAACGAAATAAAATAATAAAAAATATTATCGGGTTTGAATAGAGAGAAAAAAAAGGAGGATGGTCTAGAAGTTAGTAAAACAGAAGTAAAAGTAAAAAAAACGAAGGAGTAAAGGAGGAAACGAAATAAAATAATAAAAAATATTATCGGGTTTGAATAGAGAAAAAAAAGGAGGATGGTCTGGAAGTTAGTAAAACAGAAGTAAAAGTAAAAAAAGAGGAAGTAAAGGAGGAAACGAAACCGAAGAAACGTTGGAATTTAGAAATAACTAAAGAAAATTGAAAACGATTAGACAATTGGTTACTTTTGGAAATGAATGTAGAATAGTAAGGATGAAGGGAAAAATAGGGAAACCGATATATTTAAAAACGAAATTGATACGCGTCTTTTGCTTTTACTTTTTTTTCATATTTCTTTGTTTGTTAACCTATCACCCCATTTTTTTTTCTTTAGGTTATTCCAGTTTTTTTTAAAAAAAATCGTGTCCTAATTTTGGAGGCATCCCCGAGGTCCATCGATTGCTGCAGAGGGTTGTTGTCCTCCTCAACTACCCCTGGCTTGGTTCAGTAAACCACGTTAAAATACCGTGAATCAATGCTCTTTGTATTACACAGATGAAATCCGTCAAGGAGGATGAGAGAGGGAAGAGAGTCAGAGTCCCTCCCTACAACCCCCTCCACCCCCCCTTGTAATTGTAGAAAATGAGGAGTGAAAGGCGGGCCAGAGTCAGCACAACGGACTTCCTGCGTCCCCCAGGAGAAAGGGAGGATTTAATGGCTCTTCCGGAGAGAAGCGCAACAGCCAGAGGGAGGGAAACGAAAATACCCTTTTTTTAAAAAAATAAAAAAAGGAGGAGGAGGACGAAGAGGTAGAAGAACGTGGCGTTTAAAGGGAATAAAAATAAAAAAATCGTCGACTAATTTACCGTCGTAACGACCGAAACGGAAAAAGAGAGAGAGAGAGAAAGAAAAAAAATAACAGATAATTTTAAAAAAAATTGTATGGGCGTTATGAAGTAACCTACGACGGTTTTGTCGGCCGTCAAGGGTAATCATTACCAATACCAATTTTTGGGTGCACGGTGTTGCCCGGGTATATATGTATTTATTTATTTATTGGTTGCGTTGCTGAAGCTAAGGATTGTGCTCAGCGACTCACGTAGCCCCGGAATCGACACAATTCTCGGTTTCAGCCGTCTTTCTGCCTTTCCACCCCTTTACCCGTTTACCTTAAATATTTACAAGGGTTTCACAACCAATTTAAAATGTCCTCGGCTGTTTGCTGTGTATTAATTAGAGATTGACGATGGCCGATGGCCGAAATCTTTTTTTCTTTTATTAATGCCGCTGTAAGAAATTAATTTGTAATATATTTAAGGATATTTTAATTGCCTGGAAAATTTATTTATTATAAAAAAAAGTGCTGCTGTACCGTATTGGTAAATTTTTTTTTCTCAATATTATGGACTTCCGTAACCCCAAATAGACGTCAGTCTCCGGTTAAATGTTCTTAGCTCCTTCCTTTCTTCCTTCCTTCCTTCCTTCCTTCCTTCCCTCCTTCCTTCCTTCCTCCCTTCTTTCCTTCCTTCCTTCTCTCCTTCCTCCCTTCCTTCCTTCCTTTCTTCCTTCCTTCCTTCCTTCCTTCCTTCCTTCCCTCCTTCCTTCCTTCCTTTCTTCCTTCCTTCCTTCCTTCTTTCCTTCCTTCCTTCTTTCCTTCCTTCCTTCCTTCCTTTCTTCCTTCCTTCCTTCCTTCCTTCCTTCCTTCCTTTCTTCCTTCCTTCCTTCCTTCCTTCCTTCCTTCCTTCCTTCCTTCCTTCCCTCCTTCCTTCCTTTCTTTCTCCCTTCCTTCCCTCCTTCCTTCCTTTCTTCCTTCCTTCCTTTCTTCCTTCCTTCCTTCCCTCCTTCCTTCCTTCCCTCCTTCCTTCCTTCCTTCCTTCCTTCCTTCCTTCCCTCCTTCCTTCCTTCCCTCCTTCCTTCCTTCCCTCCTTCCTCCCTTCCTTCCTTCCTTCCTTTCTTCCTTCCTTTCTTCCTTCCTTTCTTCCTTCTTTCCTTCCTTCCTTCCCTCCTTCCTTCCTTCCTTCCTTCCCTCCTTCCTTCCTTCCCTCCTTCCTTCCTTCCTTCCTTCCTTCCCTCCTTCCTTCCCTCCTTCCTTCCTTTCTTCCTTCCATCCCCTTCTAACCGCAGCCCCGCGACCTTCCTCCGGCCCTGAACCGGCATTTATAACAAACAGGACTCCAGGCAGATCCCCGGATAGACACTAATCTCGGTGAAGTTCGAGTATCTGGCTTTCTCCCCCCCCCCTTCTCTCTGGCAGCTGAAATTCAATTCAGGTTGCACTCCGAATGTCAGAATTGAGGTTAGGTGTTCGTCACTCCCCTTGTAAGTAATTCACACCCCAATTTCCGGCCCCGCCAATGGGATCTCAAGTATAAATTTAACTTGCACATTTTTAATTGTGATGTTAAAACTCAGCAACTCCCTCCGCGCGCCCCCTCTCCCCCCACCCCCCCAAAAAAATAACACCCAGCCCCCGGATCCGAAACCAATCTCGGTTGATTTCGATTAATAATTTTTTTACGTAACGCCACATCTAGCAACAACCCCTAACATCGCTCCGCAACGTTTCAGATTATACACGGAAAAATTTAAGGGTAGTTGACTCCAAAAAATATATATATATATATCCCACGCCGTTTTTCAGTGATTTCTTTAAAAAAATATCTCCTCACCTCTAACTCTCCACCCCCCAGGCTACCCCCCACAGTGTTTGCTCGTGTATTTGATCCGTTTACAGAAAGTATTGTTTCGTTTCGGAGTATTCGTCTGTTTAGCTAATTACGACGGAAACGGTTGTAACGGGATAGTTAAGAGAGTGATGACGTCAGCGCCCGAGGTAAGGCACTAATTAGCAGAGCTGGAGGCGAGATTCAGAATTGGGGGAAAGTGACGGAGAGGTGAAAGAAGACGGAAACGTTCTGAGAAAAAAAAAATTTTTTACTAACGGGTGGATATTTCCCTCTGTAATTAGATTCACCTCCACGTTTTCAGAGACAAACCTCACAAATAAAAAAAGAAAATCATGTCACGTCTGGAAAGGAAAACTGGAGAAACGTATTGGAATAGCTTCCTCATAACCCTTAAGTCATGATAAATATTCTTTCACTTATCTCTCTTCTATCTTTCTCTTCTATCTCAATCTTATTTATCTATCTCACCTATCTCTCTTCGATCCCTCTTTTCTCTTTCTTCAATCTCTCTCTTCTCTTTCACTCCCTCTTCTCCATCTCTCTCTTCTCTAAATCTCTCTTCTCTAAATCTCTCTTCTATCCCTTTGTTCTCTCTCTTCTATATCTCTGTTCTCTCTCTTGTATCTTTCTCCTTTATTTTTCTCCTCTATCTATCACTCTATTCTCTCTCTTTCTTCTCTCTCTCTCTCTTCTCTCTATCTTTCACTTCTATCTCTTCTATCTCACTCTTATTTATCTATCTCTTCTTTCTCTCCTCTCTTTCTATCTCTCTCCTATCTCTCTTCGATCCCTCTTTTCTATGTCTTCTATCTCTCTCTTTTCTGTTTCGCTCCCACTTCTCTAACTCTCTCTTCTGTCCCTCTGTTCTCTCTCTTCTATCTTTCTCCTCTATCTGTCTCCTCTGTCTATCTCTTCTATCACTCTATTCTCTCTCTCTTCTCTCTCTCTCCCTCTCTCTCTACCTTTCACTTATATCTCTCTCTCTTCTATCTCACTCTTATTTACCTATCTCTTCTTTCTCTCCTATCTCTCTTCGATCCCTATTTTCTATGTCTTCTATCTCTCTCTCTTGTCTTTCGCTTCCTCTTTTCTTCTATACAGAGAGAGGGAGGCAGATATATATATATATATATATATATATAGAGAGAGAGAGAGAGAGAGAGAGAGAGAGATAGATATATATAATATATGTTTCTGAAATTTATGAAGAGCAATGTATATATATATATATATATATATTTATGAACGTAGACTTTCCCGGTGAATAATTCAGATGAAATCTTCCACGGTTAACCAACCGGGTCAGGTATTAAAAGAACACAACGTTCCTGCGGCCATCTTCAGGCTATATGAAGACGGCTGCACAAGATGGCCGCAGAAACGTTGTGTTCTTTTAATACCTGACCCGGTTGGTTAACCGTGGAAGATTTCATCCGTATATATATTTAATTAATAGAATATATAATTACATATATTTGATTAATATATATATTTTAAATTATTTAATTAATTAATTAGTGGACCTGTGCTAATAATATGACGTCACTAGATAAGATATAAAATGGTGTCAAGTTGTCGTTTTCTCTGTGAGCGACGGCGACGTTCAATTTACTATTATTATTATTTCTTCTGTGCCCAGAGATAAAACAACTGCAAGGTCAGCCAGAGATAATGTTGTCCTTTCCTTCTATTCTCTCTCTCCCCCCCCTCCTGGAATAAGGGTTACGTGGTTGAGGGCCTGACTTTCCCACGTAACTATGAAAGGTCTCAATTTACGCAGTATGTAATGCCAATTTCATCATGTTGTAAAATGTAAAACCATTTTAAAAAATGACGCGGTTTCGCCGAAGAAAACTGGGGGAAAAAAAGTCAGAGAGGTTTCTTTCTTCCGTCGGTCTGTCTGTCTGTGTTTATTTCTTTCTTTCTTACAGAGCTCTCAGTTTCAACAGCTCATTACTTTTCCAACTGTCGCTCTTTAAATTGACTGAAAATGTAACAGAAGTCATATATATATATAACACCACACAGTAGAAAGAGAATTTTCCCGCTAGTTGGTGGAGATGTGTAGGTGTGTGAAACCTCGCAAGAGTAGTTTTCCTTTCCTCTGGCCGCTGCCTGCGGTCTTTGTTCCCTCCTCCCTCCCTCCAGAGCGCAGCAGCAGCGGCAGAGTTCCTGTGGGGAACAGACTGACTGGAGGAGTTTCCACTTAATATCGGCCAGAGCCGAAAATAGTTTCCAGGAAAACCGCACTACTCGATATCAGGGCGGGGCTGACCGTAAGGACCGTCTGCAAGGAGCTCGAAGGAGGAGGAGGAGGAGGAGGAGGGAGGGGGAAAAAAGAATACTTTGCAGCGGCGTCGACGGCGACGGAGGAGGACCTCAGCAGTTGTTGGTAACCAATGGAGTCGGAGCCAACACCTGACGCCATCAGCGTTATAAATAATTCACCGATATAACAATAATAATAACAATAATAACATTTCAAGAACGGAACGCGTTTAAACGTCCCGTTGTTAAGGAAAAGCAAAGCTGCGTGAAATAACAGGGGAAAGTCCCTTCGCGATCCGCCTGTAGGTTAGACGTCCCGCACAGCTGACAGGTAGAATGTGTTGCCTACGCAGCAGGCGAAAAAATCTGCGCGTTTTCCCAAGTCCAGCCAATTCAGAGATGTTGACGTCGTTGCTTCTCTCTGCCTTTCATTCTGTGTCTGTTGCAGGCTCATTTGTCTCTCTCTATCTTTTTCTCTCCCTCTTTCTCTTCTCTCTCTATTCTCCCTCTCTTTTTTTTCTTTCTCTCTTTTCCCCTCTTTGATTCTCTCTGCCTTTCTTTCTGTGTCTATTGCAGGCTCATTTGTCTCTCGCTTACTTTCTCTCTCTCTTCTCTCTTTTCTTCCTCTCTTTTTTTTCTTTCTCTCTTTTCCCTTCGTTGCTTCTCTCTGCCTTTCTTTCTTTGTCTGTTGCAAGCTCACTATGCCTTTCTCTCTCTCTCTCCCCCCTCCCTCTCTCCCTCTTTCTCTTCTCTCTCTTTTCTCCCTCTCTTTTTTTTCTTTCTCTCTTTTCCCCTCTTTGATTCTCTCTGCCTTTCTTTTATGTGTCTGTTTCAGGCTCACTATGCCTTTCTCTCTCTCTCTCTCTTTCTCTCTCTTCTCTCTCTATCTCTCTCTTTTCTTCCTCTCATTTTTTTCTTTCTCTCTCTGCCCCTCGTTGCTTCTCTCTGCCTTTCTTTCTGTGTCTGTTTCAGGCTCACTCTGCCTTTCTCTATGACTCTCTCTCTCTCTGTCTCTCTCTGGATCTGTTTCAGCCTCTCTTTGCTTCTTGGCTAATCTCTAAACATTTAAAACCATTTGTTAAATACGTCAACGAAATTAATTTTTCAAAAATCTAGTATAAAATAATCAAATAAGTAATAGAAACAAGAAGAAAAAAAATAAAAATAAAAAAAAGATCCCCAGACCCCAATTAAAAATAAATAAAGACCCGCAAAACCCATGTAATGTCACACAGTAATGGAGCATGTGGGTGAATAGCAGGGGAGGGGAAAAACAAACAATAAAAAAAACACACTCACACACACATACACACATTACGGGGCTGAAGTTTCTCCCTCCATTAAGGGTGTTTTTCCAGAATGTCTGTACGCAACGTTTCAGTCCACGATAGTAAAATATCTGGTTCATGTCGAAAGGGAGGTTGAAACCTAAGGAGAAACACCATAACATTCCCATTGACCTCCTCCCCCCCTGATAAACATCCTCGGGCTGGAAGTCGTCATCGTCTCTCACTCCCTTTCCCCACACAGTGTTTGTTTCCGGCGTTCGAGATTACCAACTTTGCAGAAATATACGCAGCTGGTAGAATAATCCACACGTGGATGTGTGTATGTCTGTCGTCATCGTCCCATGGGGAACATAAATAAAGAGCAAGGCTGCCAACCTGCCTGACTCTGCGATATCTTCTCCTCCTCCTCCTGCTCCTCCTTCTTTTGCGACGTTAAAACCGCAGCGCCACAAATCTCCTGGCGGCGGCGGCTGTCTGCATCTGCCGCACTTTGCCGCCGCCGCCCAGAGACTTGACTCTTTCTCTCCTCCTCTCTCTCTCTCTCTCTCTCTCTCTCTCTCTCTCTCTCCCCTCCCTCGCGAGCCTGAAACAGACAGGCAGACGATTTCCTCCCTGTAAATCCTGCGGACTTGTCCTTCGCTCACCTAAAGACCACACGAGGAAAGTGACGTCAGACCATCTTAAAACCGTCCAGATTGTAATCCCTCTAAATAAATCCCTAAAATGCGTCTCTCTCTCTCTCTCTCTCTCTCTCTCTCTTTCTTTAATCGGGATAAACTCCATAAGAAAGAAATAACTGCACAGGGTAGGTTCCCTCTCATATTTCTGTGCTGCATCTTCCCCTCCCCCCCCCTCACCCCCTCCAAAAAAAATTGATTTCATCCCCCGGAACGTTTCCTCCTTTTCTTTTTCTTTCACAGTTGCCAAAGAGCGACCGACCGCGGCCACAGCAAGAGAGAAAGATAGGTAAAACGAGAGAGAAAAAGCAAGTGAGAGAAAAAGGAAGAGGCAAAGAACGAGAAAGTGGGAGAGAGAGAGAGAGAGAGAGAGAGAGAGAGAGATAATGACCAGACTCGTCCATCTGTGTACCTTGGAATGTATAATTTAATGTTGTTCTTTTTCGCAACGTTCCCTTAATGCAAGTTTTTAAAGCTCTTATAGTTTGTCCAATATACAATGGCGTTACAATCTTAACGATTAATTTTTTAAAAATTATATAAGACGGAGATAAAGAAAGAAAGGCACGTAGAAAGAAAGGATAGAGAGAGAAACAGATAAAAAGAGAGAGATAAAGGAAAGAAAAAAAGAAAGAGAGATAGCAAGAGAGAAAGACAGATAAAACGAGAGAGAAAAAGCAAGTGAGAGATAAAGAAAGAGAGAAACGAAGAGTCAAAGAACGAGAGAGAGAAATAGAGAGAGAGAAAGAAAGAATAGACAAGATGAATGAAGTAAAGAAAGAATGAAGAAAGAAAGAATGAAAGAAAGGAAAGAAAGATAAGAAAGAAAGAAAGAAAGAAAGAAAGAAAGAAAGAAAGAAAGAAAGAAAGAAAGAAAGAAAGAAAGAAAGAAAGAAAGAAAGAAAGAAAGAAAGAAAGAAAGAAAGAAAGAAATAGAGAACGGAGAGAGAAAGAGAGATAGCAAGAGAGAAAGACAGATAAAACGAGAGAGAAAAAGCAAGTGAGAGATAAAGAGAGAGAGAAAGCAAGAGGCAAAGAACGAGAAAGTGAGAGGAATAGAGAGAGAAAAAGAATGAAAGAGATACTGAGAGAAAGCTAAAGAGAAAGAGAGGCAGAGGGAAAAAGGAGATATATATATAGAAAGAAAGAAACGGACATAGAAATAGAGAACAGAGAGAGAAACAGAGAGAAAGATAGATAAAATGAGAGAGAAAAGGCAAGTGAGAGATAAAGAGAGAGAGAGAGAAAGCAAGAAACAAAGAACGAGAAAATGAGAGGAATAGAAAGAGAAAAAGAATGAAAGAGATACTGAGAGAAAGCAAAAGAGAAAGAGAGGCAGAGGGAAAAAGGAGAGATACATATAGAAAGAAAGAAACGGACATAGAAATAGAGAACAGAGAGAGAGAGAAACAGATAGAAAGAGAGATAGCAAGAGAGAAGAAGATAAGAGAGAAAGAATGAAGAAAGAGAGAGAGAAAGAAAGCAAGAGAGAAAGTAGAAAGAGAGAAAGAAAGAGAAGAGAGAAGAAAGAGAAGAGAAAGAAAAGAAAATAGAAGAAAGAAAGCAAGAATAGAGAAAGAGAGAAAGAGAGAAAGAAGATAGAAAGAGAAAAGAAAGAGATAAGAAGAGAGAGAAAGCAAGAAAGAAGAGAAAGAAGAAAGAAAGAAAAGAGAAAGAGACTGAGAGAAAGAAAGAGAAAGAGAGAAGGAAATAGATAGAAAGAAAGAAAGAAACGGACATAGAAATAGAGACCAGAGAGAGAGAGAAACAGATAGAAAGAGAGAGATAAAGGAAAGAAAGAAAGAAAGAGAGAGAGAGAAATCAAGAGGCAAAGAACGAGAAAGTGAGAGAAATAGAGAGAGAAAGAAAGAATGAAGGACGAGAATTTTGTTCCTTCACTTCCTCTCTCCGTAGTTTTTGCAACTATCTGCAATTCAGCCCTCGTAAGGCTGGGGGGCGGGGAGGAGGCGGCTCCGGGGAGTTGATCGTCAAATAAAACTAGATGGATATTTTATTATACTTGTGTAAGAGGTGGAGGAGGACACGACGGGAATCCTCCTGCTAGATGACGTCACCCGCCCCCGCGGATCGATGCTATTACTGTCTAGGTGGAGGAGAGGAGGAGGATCTCTCTCCAGGGATCTGTCCCACTGCGAGCGATAGATAGATAGGTCGATCCATCGATCGATCGATACAACAGCCGCCGCGACTATTTGCCATCGCTATGAAAAAGTGCCAAGGGAAGACAGGGCAGGAAACGTCGCGGCACAAAATGTCACTGAAACAGTATCTACACTTATAAATAAATAAATAAAATTAGACAATTATCCACCCCCCTCTATCAACACTGACATTTGTTAATTAACAATATTTATTCATTCTAACCTAAAGTTAGTGTGTGTGTGGGGGGGATGATGCTCAATTTTTTCAACCCGATGAAGCGTATAGTTATTCCTTTTTTTAAGAAGAAGAAAGACGAGAATGGAGAAAAAAAAATGTCAACCGGACCAGGGAATCGGAACCCCGGAGCTTAGGCTTGCGTACGGAATGGAGAAGTGTTAAGTCGGATTAGCTCAGTTGGTAAGAGCACCTGCCCGCCCGGCTGGCCCTGGGTTCCATTCCCTGGTCCGGTTGAAAAAAATTTTCCCCTCCCCCAATTCTCGTCTTTCTTCTTTTAAAAAAAAGAATATTTATTTATTTTTTATATATATATATATAATATAATTTTTAATTAATTACAATTTAACGAAATATTCTGCGTTATAAGAGTTTCCCCACATTCTCGTCCATTTAACTGATGAAGTCAACATGTATGGACGAAACGTAGTAGGAAAAAAAAATTTTTTTTTATATATTTTTTCTACTATTATTATTATTATCATCCTTAATTATTATAATATTAATAACAAAAGGCTGGAAGATCGTCTTAACCTGGCCTGGCCTGTCCTGGTAGGCCAAGGCCCTTAATGGGCTGCAGAGGCAACGAAGAAGAAGAAGTTACAATTTTTTTTAAAATATTTAAATGTAATAAAATAAAATACACATTCCATCCTTGGGGGAATTTTTTCTTCGAACCGACTGACTTTTTTTTGACTTCATTGGATTTAATGGAAATAGTTTCCCTTTTTTTGGGGGGGCGAGGGACGAAAGGCAACTACTTTATAACCAGGAAAAGTAATTGAAATGGTAAGGGGGATGGAAAATCGGACAAGGAGGGAATTTAGGAATTCATCATGGTTTTTTCTCCCCCGCCCCTCCCTCCTTTTTTTCTGATCCTGTCCTCTAAAATTATCCGCAAAGTCAATATATTTCTTCTCTTGTCCTCCCTGTTTATATTCTTTTTAAACCCAAACACTGATCTCCTCCTAACTCACATCCTACTTCTCGTTCCATCCTCCTGTAGTATACTATTATTTTCGTAATTATTTTACACGCATGAGACAGTAAATTAACAGTTCTGCTTCAGTCTCCTTCGGTACTGATGGTGTAATTATTTGTTTTTTTGTTGTTTCTGAAAATTTATGAAGAGCAATATCGAAGATTTTTTTTGGGAATGTTACACCTGAATAAGGGGTTTTGATTTTACGCCGTTTAATGGAGGCTGACGAAAAAATTTTTTTTCTTCCGAGTGATAATTAACGTCATTACACGAAATTAACAACGTTTGCTCTTTTCCTTTTAATTTGAACGCTTGGCGTATATACACCATTAAAGGTTTAGGTTGTACGGAAAGAGATTAGAAAGTAGTAGCTGTAAAGGAATTTAAAAAAAAAATTTCCGCCATGTTTAATTGCTCCGAGTGTGGCGGCGACTCCGCTAATGCTTGCGCTTTACGTCGCTGCTACGTCACTCACACATGCAGGACGCTGTGGTTAGCTGCACGTTGCACGTGCCATTGTGCCTCTTGACGCCATCATCCGTCCCTTCCCTCTCTCCCTTCCCACCCTTTCCTATAGCCCTTTCCTTTCTCCCCGAGCGCCGCGAGGATCCGCTTTTATGAAGCTAGGCTAGTGTTTGAGCAAAGTCTTAGTCCGCCGCAAGAGATTTTCCTCTCTCTCTCTCTCTCTATCTCTCTCTGTCTCTCTCTTTCTCTCTCTCTATCTATCTTCATCCCCCCGTGTACGCGCACGTGGACCCAACATGGCGGACTCGAGAATGCGCTTCCGCTGAACAAGTGGCGCAAAAGGGATTATTAGCCTTGAGGAAGAAAACTGGACTATTTATTACCAATATATATATATATATATATATATATATATATATCGTTTTACGTAACGCAAGAAACATTAGTAGGGTAAAGGACCAACACTGCTTTTCCTCTTCTTACCCCAATTAAACATGTAACGTGTAGTCTCTTTTTTATTTTTTGTTCCGAAGATAACTTTCCTTTCATAAGCTTTGAAATGCAATTAATGTTGTTGACTTTTTTAAGGTAAGGACCAACACTGCTTTTCCTCTTCTCATCCCCAATTAAACATGTAACGTGCACTCTCCTTTTTTTCATTTATTTCCGAAGATAACTTTCCTTTCATAAGCTTTGAAATACAATTAATGTTGTTGTTTTTTTTAAGGTAAGAACCAACACTGCTTTTCCTCTTCTGACCCCCAATTAAACATGTAACGTGCACTCTCCTTTTTTTCATTTACTTCCGAAGATAACTTTCCTTTCATAAGCTTTGAAATACAATTAATGTTGTTGTTTTTTTTAAGGTAAAGACCAACACTGCTTTTCCTCTTCTGACCCCAAATTAAACATGTAACGTGCACTCTCTTTTTTTTCATTTATTTTCGGAAGATAACTTTCCTTTCATAAGCTTTGAAATACAATTAACGTTGTTTTTTTAAGGTAAGGACCAACTGCTTTTTCTCTTCTGACCCCAAATTAAACATGTAACGTGCGCTCTCCTTTTTTTCTATTTATTTACGAAGATAACTTTCCTTTTATAAGCTTTGAAATATTATTAATGTTGTTTTTTTTTAAAGTAAAGACCAACACTGCTTTTCCTCTTCTTACCCCAATTAAACATGTAACGTGCGCTCTCCTTTTTTTCTATTTATTTCCGAAGATAACTTTCCTTTCATAAGCTTTGAAATACAATTAATGTTGTTGTTTTTTTTAAGGTAAGGACCAACACTGCTTTTCCTCTTCTGACCCCAAATTAAACATGTAACGCGCACCTCCTTTTTTTTCATTTACTTCCGAAGATAACTTTCCTTTCATAAGCTTTGAAATACAATTAATGTTGTTGTTTTTTTAAGGTAAGGACCAACACTGCTTTTCCTCTTCTGACCCCAAATTAAACATGTAACGTGCACTCTCTTTTTTTTTCATTTATTTTCGGAAGATAACTTTCCTTTCATAAGCTTTGAAATACAATTAATGTTGTTGTTTTTTTTAAGGTAAGGACCAACACTGCTTTTCCTCTTCTAACCCCAATTAAACATGTAACGTGCACTCTCTTTTTTTTCATTTATTTCCGAAGATAACTTTCCTTTCATAAGCTTTGAAATACAATTAATGTTGTTGTTTTTTTAAAGTAAAGACCAACACTGCTTTTCCTCTTCTGACCCCAAATTAAGCATGTAATGTGCACTCTCTTTTTTTTCATTTACTTCCGAAGATAACTTTCCTTTTATAAGCTTTGAAATACAATTAATGTTGTTGTTTTTTTTAAAGTAAAGACCAACACTGCTTTTCCTCTTCTGACCCCAAATTAAACATGTAACGTGCACTCTCCTTTTTTTCATTTATTTCCGAAGATAACTTTCCTTTTATAAGCTTTGAAATACAATTAATGTTGTTGTTTTTTTTAAGGTAAGGACCAACACTGCTTTTCCTCTTCTGACCCCAAATTAAACATGTAACGTGCACTCTCCTTTTTTTCTATTTATTTACGAAGATAACTTTCCTTTCATAAGCTTTGAAATACAATTAATGTTGTTGTTTTTTTAAGGTAAGGACCAACACTGCTTTTCCTCTTCTGACCCCCAATTAAACATGTAACGTGCACTCTCTTTTTTTTCATTTATTTCCGAACATAACTTTCCTTTTATAAGCTTTGAAATACAATTAATGTTGTTGATTTTTTAAGGTAAAGACCAACACTGCTTTTCCTCTTCTGACCCCAAATTAAGCATGTAATGTGCACTCTCTTTTTTTTTCATTTACTTCCGAAGGTAACTTTCCTTTCATAAGCTTTGAAATACAATTAATGTTTTGTTGTTTTTAAAGGTAAAGACTAACACTGCTTTTCCTCTTCTGACCCCAAATTAAACATGTAACGTGCACTCTCTTTTTTTTTCATTTACTTCCGAAGGTAACTTTCCTTTTATAAGCTTTGAAATATTATTAATGTTGTTGTTTTTTTAAGGTAAGGACCAACAATGCTTTTCCTCTTCTTACCCCAATTACACGTGTAACGTGCACACTCCTTTTTTTCATTTATTTCCGAACATAACTTTCCTTTCATAAGCTTTGAAATACAATTAACGTTTAATTTTTTTAAAAAAACTAATTTGTAATATATCATTTGCTACCTTCTTTGGAACAATTTTAGTTATTACCTTCACCTGATTAAATTCCACAAGATATTTGGTGACGACGAAAACGTCGGTCCAACTAAATAAACTGTTTGTTTGAAAAATTTGCACGTAAATTGTCGATGATGACGTCGTCGTCGTCGCCGATTACGCGGGAACTGCCGCTGCTGCCAACTTGGTAAGTCGATTTCCGCCTCAACAAGCGCGCAGGAGGAACTGCCGCGGCGGAAATGAGGGAAAACACCTTCAAGGAGGAGGAGGAGGAGGAGGAGGAGACGATGATGGCAAACAATATTCCTCTCTCTCTCTCATGTTAAGTGGCGGCTGCCTAGTCTCCGGATTACGAATACGTTGTGAGGGTGGCAAAACTGCCTGACGTCAGCGTCACGCGCGCGCAACAACATAGGGACGGCGCTCATGACGTCACAGATAGTTCATCATCATCATCACTATGAGTGAGTGTTCTGGTCAGACGCAGGTCTCCTCCCTATTTCCTCCTCCACAGCCTCCGTCACCAACAGAAGAGTTTCTCTTCCTCTCTCTCTCTTTATCTCTCCTCTCTTCTCTCTTCTTTCATTCTTTCCTTCCCTCTCTATTTCTCTCACTTTCTCCCTCTTTGCCTCTTGCTTCCTCTCTCTTCACCTCTCACTTGCTTTCTCTCTCTCTCTCTCTCGTTTTATCTATCTTTCTCATTTACTATCTCTCTTTCTCTCTGTCTTTCTTTCTTTCCTTTATCTCTCTCTTTCTCTCTCTGTTCTCTCTTTCTATGTCCTTTTTTTCTTTCTTTCTTTCCCTCTGTCTCTCTTTCTCTTTTGCTTTCTCTCTCTCTCTTTATCTCTTTCTTTCATTTTCTCTCTTTATCTCTGCCTTATATAATATTTACAAAATTAATCGTTAAGATTGTAACGCATTGTATATTGGACAAACTAAAAGAGCTTTAAAAACTTGCATTAACGTGGAAAAAAATAACATCAAATTATTATACATTCAAGTGTGTACACAGATGGACGAGTCTGGTCATTCTTTTCTTCTCTCTCTCTATTTCTCTCACTTTCTCGTTCTTTGCCTCTTCCTTTCTCTCTCTTTTTATCTGTGACTTGCTTTGTCTCTCTCTCTCTCTTTCTTTCTTTCTTTCTTTCTTTCTTTCTTTCTTTCTTTCTTTCTTTCTTTCTTTCTTTCTTTCTCTTTTCTCTTTCTTTCTTTCTTTCTTTCTTTCTTTCTTTCTTTCTTTCTTTCTTTCTTTCTTTCTTTCTTTCTTTCTTTCTATATGTATGTCTCCTTTTCCCTCTGTCTCTCTTTTGCTTTCTCTCTCTCTCTCTATCTCTTTCTTTCTTTTTCTCTCTTTATCTCTGTCTTATATAATATTTACAAAATTAATCGTTAAGATTGTAACGCCATTGTATATTGGACAAGCTAAAAGACCTCACTTTCTCCCCCTCCCCTTCCTCTTGTCCCTGGTAAGTCGTCAACATCCCCCCGTTGATTCCGTTGTGGTGTTAACTAGACTATCCAGAGATGTTAGACCGCGCCAAAGATCGTGAAAAACAGTAACAACACGCCAAAGAGAAAGAAAGAGACAAAGTTTAACTGCTGTAGCAAAGATCATCCACCTCATTCATGATGTAGCCCATTGACATTCTCCCCTCCCCTTTCCCTCCCTCTCCACCTCCCCCAAAAACAAACACTACATAACATATGTCGTAATTATATAGTACCGGGGAAGAGGGAGGATTATTCCGGTTTTTTTTAAAAAAAAAAGAGAGAAAGGTTACCATTAGCTTAGGACTAGAAGGAAAGACTCTAAATAAATCGTAGTATTTTTGTCGCGAAATAAAATCCCCCGGCGGAGGGGGGGAGAGGGGGGTGAAGAGGAGGGGTACTAAAGGATGAAACTGAAACCAACCCCAGGGTTTTATTTAGCAGCATCAGTGAGGATCAGTTCATGATAAAGAGAGACACAGAGAGGCAGACAGAGAGAGAGAGAGACTAACTGAAAGAGAAAGCGCCAAAAATGAAAAAGGAATCCCCTCCACTGGTTATTATTTTATTTTCTCTCTTCTTTGTCATAGGGGAGGGGGGAATGATAGAGAGAGAGAGAGAAGGTAAATAATTGCAATTGGGGAGAGAGAAAGTTAGTTTTTTAAAGGGGTTGTCTGTTGGAAGCAATTCTCAACTCGTGATGGACTCGTAACTCTGTTAACAAACTTGAGAGATGAAGATGTGAATCGCGTCACCTTGTCAGCTCCTCCCTCCCTCCCTTGCTTGCTTCTCTCTTCATCTTCTTCTTGTTGATTCTTTTGTGTAACACAACTGTGGAGAGGAATTTTCAGGTATGGAAAAGGGTTCAGTGCGTTCCATTCCCTTCTTTTATTATCTATTTTCTCTCTTTCCTTCCATCCCTTATTTATTTCTATCCCTTCTTTCCAAATTCCTTCCCATGATTGGTTACCTTTCTCGTTTATTTCACCCTTAGCTTTTTCCTCATTTTTTTGTTTTGTTTTTTCCCCTTTTTCTTCCCTTGTTACTTTCCTTAGCTATTTTGAATCATTTTTTTGCTTTATTTATTTATTTCTTACCTTTCATTATAGATTTATTTTCTACATTCCTTTTTCTCTTTACTTATGGTTTTCCTCCATCCTTTTTTTTTCTTAATTTAGTGCGTTTCTTTCCTAATTTTTATTTATTTACCTTTTTTTAATCTTTCTTCCTTTACTTTTATTTATCTCTTTTATTCTTTTGTTTTTCTTTCTTTCCCTGGCTTAAAATCATTCCTCGTTTTTCATTATTTGATTAATTATTTTTTTCTTGCCTTTGTCGTAGTTTTTTTTCCTTTTTCTTTCCTTTCGTTCTTCCCGTGTGTTTGTTTATTTTTTTTTCTCCATTCTTTCCGTTCTATACGTCTGCCTTTCCTTGTTTAATCTTTCTTTGTTTGCTTCTTATTTACTTCTTTCTCGTTGGCCTGCCTTACGTTGGGGTTTTCAACGTGGTGAATCGCCGTGCCTGACGACTAACTCCTCTGTATCTGAAGACACAGAACCTCCGTGGTGTTGGAAACGTTGACAGAGTCTGTGTCAGGAAATGAAGGGATTGTGACGTAGAGGAAGGAGCCATTAACACTCCCTCTGGTGCTGGAGGTTGTTTCTTTCCTCGTCAGCGCCTCTATTGAGGAGAATGGGTTCCAGTCTCTCTCGAGTCGAGTCGAGGAGTCTCCGCCTTTCATTGGCACTATATATATATATGTTGTTTTCTCTCTCTCGCCGTCGCCCGTTAATGATCGTCAGGATTTGTCGCCCGAACGAATAGTTATAACGAAGGCGCAAATGACCGCGGATCGGTCACGTGACAGCCGACGAGGAGACACGTCACTCACTCACAGAGAGGAGAGAGGGAGACTTGAGGAGAGATTACAAATATTTAGACAAAGGTTCTTGGACATAAATGGAGAGAGAGAGATACGTAATTTTAAAACGAGGTTCAACTGTTCTTGACAACAGGGAGAGGGAAAAACAGTATACAAGAGAGAGAGAGAGAGAGAGAGAGAGACAGTAAAAAGGAAATTCCGTAAAACTAAAAATATACGCAGAGTAAAAATGAAAAAGAAAAGAGAGACAGAATGTTATGTACAATGTTTTAGTCATAGATGAACGACCTAGAGAAGGGGAGAGAGAGAGAGAGAGAGAAGTCCACTGGAAGGAAATTCCGTAAACTAAAATATACAAATGAGAAAAGAATAGAGAAGACAGAGAGAGAGAGAGAGAGAGAGACATATGTGAAATGTTTTAGTCATAGATGAATGACCTACAGAAGGGTGGGGGAGAGAGAGAGAGAGAGACCCTTAACAAATAAACAGAAAAGGAAGACGAGAAGTAGAAGACACACAAAGAGAGAGAAAGAAAGGGTTTGAAATGAGAACCGGACAAGGAGGAAGACAGAATAAGAAGACGGAGAAACCTTTTACTCATAGAGGAAAGCCTAGGGGGGGAGAAAGAGAGAGAGAGAGAGAGAGGTAACAGAAAAGGTAACACAGAATAAGAGTTGAGGAAAGATTCAAAATTTTTCAAGAAAGGTTCTTGGGCATAAATGGAGAGAGATACATAATTTTAAAACGACAGGGAGAGGGAAAAACAGTATACGAGAGAGAGAGAGAGAGAGAGAGAGAGAGAGAGAGAGAGAGCCAGTAAAAAGGAAATTCCGTAAAACTAAAAATATACGCAGAGGAAAAATGAAAAATAAAAGAGAGAGACAGAATGTTATGTGCAATGTTTTAGTCATAGAGGAACGACCTAGAGAAGGGGAGAGAGAGAGAGAAGTCCACTGGAAGGAAATTCCGTAAAACTAAAAATATACACAGAGGAAAAATGAAAAGAGAAAGACAGAGACAGAGAGAGAGAAAGAGAGAGAGAGACATATGTGAAATGTTTTAGTCATAGATGAACGACCTACAGAAGGGGGAGGGAGAGAGAGAGAGAGAGAGAGAGACCCTTAACAAATAAACAGAAAAGGAAGACGAGAAGTAGAAGACACACAGAGAGAGAGAAAGAAAGAAAAGGTTTTAAAATGAGAACCGGACAGGAGAGGAAGACAGAATAAGAAGACGGAGAAACCTTTTACTCATAGAGAAACGACCTAGAGGAACAGAGAACTTTTCTAGGTAACAGAAAAGGTAACACAGAATAAGACTTGAGGAAAGATTAAAAAATTTTAAACAAAGGTTGTTGGGCATAAATGGAGAGAGAGAGAGAGAGAGAGAGAGAGAGAGAGAGAGAGATACGTTATTTTAAAACGAGGTTCAACTTTTCTTGGCGACAGGCAGAGGGAAAAACAGTATACAGGAGAGCGAGAGAGAGAAAGCCACTGGAGGGGAATTCTGTAAAACTGAAAATATATGCAGAGTAAAACTGAAAAAGAAAAGAGACAGAATGTTATATGAAATGTTTTAGTCATAGATGAATGACCTAGAGAAGGGGAGACAGAGAGAGAGGGAAAACAGGTAAATTACATGATACCGCGAGGACGCAGAGAAAATCAGTAACAACAACACGTCAAGGAGAAAGAAAGAATCAAGGTTAACTCCAGTAGCAAAGATCACTCACCCTCATGTAGGCCATTGCCAAAAAAAAATAAGAGAGAGAGAGAGAGAATACTTGCTATTATGAAAATAAAGAAAGAAAGAAAGAAAGAAAGAAAAAGAGACAGAAATAGAGAGAAAGAAAGAGAGCGAGAGACACTAAGAGAGAGAGAGACACTAAGAGAGAAAAAATAAAGAGAGATTCCTGTAGAGAGAAAGATAGAGAGAAAAAAATAAAGGAAGAAAGAAAAAGAGAGGGAGAGGGGGAGTTACCATTAGCTTGAGAATAGACGAGACTGGAACGAAAGACTCAAAATAAATCGTATTTTTGTCGCGAAATAAAATCCCCGGCAGGGGGAAGAGAAGGAGGAGTAGGGGATGAAAATTGAAATCAACCCTGGGTTTTATTTATTTATTTAGCTGCAGCAGCGCGAAACAGTTGACAATAGAGACAAATAGAGAGAGGGAGAGAGAGAGAGAGAGAGAGAGAGAGAGACTAGCTGAAAGAGAATCCGCGAAAACAAAAAAGGAATCCCCTTTCCCCATCCATCCAGCCTCTGGTTATTATTTTATTTTTCCCTCTCCTTTGTCATGGGGGGTGAGAGGGAGAGAGAGAGAGAGAGGATCTGATCCAGCAGATCCCGTAGACAATGGCGCCTGCTGATGGATGGTGGGAAGAAGGCAGCCATCAGCCTCAAACCCCATAATAATAATACCACCAAACAATAATTAAATTTACTTGTTCCCCCTCCCCTCCACTCCCTTACCGTCGCACTTAGACAGAGAACTGAGGCTCATAGGAATACAAGGGACGTTGTAATGAGAAAACGAAAAGGGAAAATTACATGAGTGCGAGTTTAAAAATCTACTAAACAGGAGGGAAAAAAACCGGACGATGTTGGTAAAACTTTAATTATACCCATATCGAAAAGGACAAGTGGTGCGGAGCGGATGTGACGTCATGGAAACTCCCTGTCCCGTGCCTTACATAATTATGACCACCACCATTACCCGTGACGTCACAGCGCGCTGAGCCTGTCCGCGCATGCGCAGCGACAATGTGACGTAACGTCGAGACTGTTTGAATGAATATATGATGCCGTTGCAGGGGGTTTACACGGCCTCACGATGACGTCACGCCGTCACGGGGGTGTCTTTCATTAATGTCAGGGAGAGGAGAGAGAGAGGAGAGAGAGAGAGGAGAGGAGAAGAATGCTGCTGCGGCGGCTCAGGAATCCTTGGAGATGAGGCTTATCGGAATTCAGGTCGAGATTCACATTAAGCAGCAGCATCCCTATCCAGAGGACAGGGAGAGAGAGAGAGAGAGACTCTCCATCATAGTTCCCGTCTAATTGCCTCCGTGACGTCACTCCCCTCCTCCACGGACCGTAGTAACACTATTGTAACGCGACACGTGTTTACCGCGCATATCTTTTCCTTCCAAAGATAGCATCAACTCGCGCGTGAGCAACGTCTCTGGTATATGTGCTTCTGTGTTAGCAATATCCCTCTGGCTGTAAACAGAAATATCTTTGCGTTCGCGAATACGTCATTTACATCATTTATTATTATTATTATTTCTTTTTTGCTGTGATTTTAAATTAAATTAAAAGCGTGTAACGTTAATATACGTTCGATGTTAAATTGTTCACCGCAAGGGGAAATTAATACTGAAGGTTCACAAATGGTTGAAAATTACAAGGAATAAAAACGGTAAAGAAAAAAAAACCCATTGAAGTTATATTTTCTTTGAAATGAACGTCGGATTGTTGTTATTCTTTGATTGTCTGTGTTGCCTTGGCTTGGAGCTGGATGTGTGTGTGTGTGTTAGGGAGACATCCAAGGGAGACGATTCATGGTCTGTATACATTTATACATATATATATAAACAATCTATTCAATTAGTTAATTGAATAAATTTACTTAAATAATTTTAATTCATATAAGTCATAGCGAGAAGCTCGGGGCGGAGGAATTTTACTCCAGTTAGGACTGGGAAATGTAATTGTTATTAAACCTGTATGGCCGTTAAAAAGGGAGCGAGTAAGAGGATTTATTAAAGAGGAGAGAAAGCCTGGGAGTCAATCAAGTGATGCGCGGGCCGTAAAATAGCAACGGACGGGAATAACGGCAAAAAAATTAAATTTTATGTGACGCGTGATATTGATCAGCCTTACACATGTACACACACGGCGACTGCTGCAACACTGTATCACACACACACACACATTGAGGCCTGATTGCGGGGAAGGGAGGGAGATGGAGAGGGGAGAGGGGGGAATATTCAACCTCCTCCTCTTGTCCTTCTTCTTCTTTTAAATATGTAAGATGACTAACCAGGGGCGGCGCCATTAAGGCGTTTGTCACGGGTCCCGCATGTAGTGAGTGAGCTCTTGGTTTGCCCAATGTAGGTGTACAGGGAGAGAGGGGAGGGAGGGAGGGGGGAGGGATGTCCGTCTCGTCTCCCCCCCCCTTGAGGAGCGTGACGTCATCACGTATGTTCAACATGTCTCCTGTTCTTCTTTTTGTGCATTCTTTCTTTCCCAAGGGATATTTTCCTACTCGTAAGGTTATCTATTGATTTTGAAGTGTGTGGCGGTGATGATGGTTGTGAATCACTCTCAGCTTCCTGCCTTCTCTCTTTATCTCAGAGTCTCTCTCTCTCTCTCTTGTTCTCCGTCTCACTCTCATTCTATGACTCTTTCCTTGTCCCTCGCTCTCTATCTTAGTTTCTCTCTCTCTCTCTCTCTCTCTCTCTCTCTCTGTTTCATTGATTCTGTCTCGCTCTCAATTACCCTGATGATTTTCTCCCTCTGTGATTCACATTTCTGCCACTAATTGTCTCTCCCTCCTATCGTCTAAGTGTAACAGAGTATGTTTCGCTATCCGTCTCTCTTTCTCTCTTTGTTACTCTCAGCGTCTCTGTGTCTGTTTCTCTCTCTCTCTCTCTCTCTCTCTCTCTCTCTCTCTCTCTCTCTCTCTCTTACTCTATAACTCTCAGTGTTTCCTTTTCTCGTCCTCTCTCTGTCTCTATCAGATTCTAATTCTCTCTGTCTTTTTTTTTGGTTAACAGGCTACATGAGGGTGAGAGATCCTGAAACAGGCAACTCCCCTTTAATAGCATAGGAAGGGAATTGAAAAAGGGGGGATGCGGAAGGTAGAGCAAGGTAGCCTAGCAAGGGTTGACTAGGGGCCCCGGGCTATGGTTTAAGGATCCTACCCGGTGTTTCACCTAAAGAGATGCAGGGAAAACCCTAGAAAACCTGCATCAGGTAGGTCGGGCATGGGGTACTATTCTCACGCCCTTCCGAATGACGGGAGACGAGTTTGCTGTGGGGTCGCAGCATTCCCTTCTCCGTGTCTTCACCAGTTTCAGGAGGCAGTTGGCCGACTGATCCAATGGGATCAGCGGACAGCTCTTGCCATATGCCCAAGGTCTTTGACCCCAGTACATATACCTCCTAAAATAGGTGAAGGTGTCTCGGCATATGAGAACTTTGATAAAAAAATACCCAGAGAAAGTGCGAGGCATCCCAGACATGATCAGGTAAGCCCCGCAGTCACTCTGGGCTGAAGCGTCTACGAGAAACTCTCGTAGCGCCTTCCTTTTCCTGTATGTAGCGTCTGCGAGACTCTCATAGAGTATATATATTACTGTAGCAGTGTGTCCGACCGCGAGTGACTGACATCTCCATCACGGTGATGACGTACATATGTCCCTTTTTTCCTTCGTCCCGTAAAGACAAGAAGCCACAAATTTCGAGGATAGAGAGAGAGGAGGAAGAGGAGGATGAGAGAGAAGAAGACGGCTAATTTCCTGGGGGCGCCGCAGCAGCAGTCGTGCGCATGCGCAGTAATTCACTTGCCCTGCGAACTTCCGCCAGCAGCTAAAACGTTTCCACTCCCCCTTGCTCTTGCCTTTCACCATTGTTACCAACCAAATGGATTGCCCCTTAATTGGCGGCGGAGGCGGAGGAGGTCGAGGCGCACGTGAGGGAGAAGTTGGCCCCGACTTCCCTTTAACAGTTCCCTTCCTATGCTGTTAAAGGTGAGCTTCCTCTTGCACTACACTGGCAGGGTTCAATCTTGTTGTTGTGGTATTCAGTCCTAAGATCCCTTACTAAGGCCACTCACTCCTTCTACTCTGTTGAAGAATTTATGGAGCTGAATGTACCATCCTATTAATAATTATGAAAGAACATTATTAGAACACTAATTTATGTAAAAATATATAAGGTACAAATTGTATGTCTTCTGTATAGAACTTGGGAAAATCTTATTATTATAAGTTAAAAAATTAATGAACAGTTGGAGTATATTTTAATTAGGGACGGTGAGACAAGGAACGATATGAACACATGGAGGACAGGGATTATCTCCAGGAAAGTGCGTCACGGCAGAGATATTACATCAGAGGACAAGATTATCGTTGAAATTTAACATTTTATAATCTTTGTAACCTTAGGCAAAAAGGTCCCCCAAAAATAAGTGATGGAACGTTGGGACCCTTCCCAGGTTTACTTGTAAATGAAAACTTTTAGCAAAGTCACGGCGATGACTTAAATATATTTTTTCGTTAATTTCTTTTTCCTTTCCTGATTTCCCTCCAGTTATTTTTTCCCATTTAAGTTTCTTTTCCAGTTTCCCTTTGTAATTTAACTTTGTAATTTCCCCTTTTCTCATCTCTTCTTCTTCTCGTTCCGTTTATTTAGGATTGCGTTGTCTTCTTACTTCCTTGCCTTTCAGTTAAGGATCCTTTTATTTTCCATTTCTTTTCTTCTATTATCGTTTCTCCCTTTATGTAATTCGTTACTTAACATTTATAATCTTTGTAACCTTAGGAAAAAAGGTCCCCCCAAAAATAAGTGATGGAACGTTGAGACACTTTCCATTAATTTTCCAGGTTTACTTGTAAATGAAAACTTTTAGCAAAGTCACAGCGATGACTTAAATATATTTTTTCGTTTATTTCTTTTTTTCCTTTCCTGATTTCCCTACAGTTATTTTTTCCCATTTAAGCTTCTTTTTCAGTTTTCTTTTTGTAATTTAACTTTTGTAATTTTTTCCTTTTCTCATCTCTTCTTCTTCTCGTTTCGTTGACCCGTCCGTTTGTTTACGATTGCGTTGTTTTCTTACTTCCTTGCCTTCCAATTAAGAATTCTTTTATTTTCCATTTCTTTCTCACTTCATGTAATTCGTTACTTTCCCTTTTATTCGGTTTATTTTTGTGTCACCCTTTCTGTAATTCGTTGCTTTCCCTTTTATTCGGTTTATTTTTGTGTCACCCTTTCTGTAATTCGTTGCTTTCCCCTTTATTCGGTTTCTATTTGTGTCACCCTTTCCGCAATTCGTTGCTTTCCCTTTTATTCGGTTTATTTTTGTGTCACCCTTTCTGTAATTCGTTGCTTTCCCTTTTATTCGGTTTCTTTTTGTGTCACCCTTTCTGTAATTCGTTGCTTTCGCTTTTATTCGGTTTCTTTTTGTGACTGTTGTAATTCTTATATTATTTATTCCTATATTCTTTACCCCAGTCACGCCAAATTCTTAACTGTCTGTGTTTATTTATTTCCCTTCCTTATTTCCTTCCTGTATTTCCCTTTTAAGTTTCTTTTGCAGTTCCCTTTATACTACATTTCTGCCCCTTATTTAATTTGACAGTGATGCTAAAGATTTAACTGTCTGTGTTTATTCATTTCCCTTCCTAAACTTCCTTCCTGTCTTCCCCTTTTAAGGTTCTGTTTCAGTTTCCTTTATAATTTATTTCTGTCACTTATTTCATTTCATTTTTCCTTCTCACCTTCTTTTACTCAGTCACGTCAAAGTCTTGACTGTTTTTTGTTTTTTTTATTTCCCTACCGTTATTACCTTATTAATTTTATTTTTCCGTTTCTTTTTCCTGTCTCTCATTTAATTTCTTTCTTATCTCCTTTTGTGGAGTCACGCCCAAGACTTATCTCCCATCTTTCCCTTTTAAGTTTATTTTTGAGTTCTCTTTGTAATTTATATCCGTCCATGATTTCATTTATTTTTTTCCTTTCTTCTTATCTCCTGTAGCACATTCACGCCAAAGTCTTAACCGTCTTTGTTTATTTATTTCCTTCCCGTTCTTACCTCATTAAGTTTTCTTTTTTCCCGTCGCCTTTGTAATTTATTTCAGCCCTCATATTTAATTACTTCCTTCCTTCTTCTCTTCTTTATCACAATCACGCCGCCGAAGTATTAATGTAACTATATTTGTTTATTTCTTTCCTTTCCTTATTTTCTTCCCGTCCTCCCCCCTTATAAACTACTTTTTTTCCCATTTCCTTTTGTGATTTATTTCTATCCTTTATTTCATATCTTTATTCTTTCTTGTCTTCTTTAGTCACGCCAAAGTCGTAGCTATGTTTCTTTATTATTTCTTTCATTCCCGGTCTTTCCCTTTTAAGCTTATTTTTTCCCCGTTCTATTTATATTTTATTTCCGTCCTATATTTCATATCTTCCCTTCCTTTTTATTTCCTGTAGCACATTCACGCCAAAGTCTTAACTGTCTGTGTTTACTTCCCGTTCGTATCTTATTAAGTTTCTTTTTCCGTTCGGTTCGTAATTTATTTATTTCGTCTATTTCATTTCTTCGTTTCTTATCTTCCTTCCGTTCTTTATTCCTTGTTTTATTTATTAATTTTCTCTGTTTCCTTTATATCGTTTGTTTGTTTCTTACTTTTTTTCTTCCCTTCATGTCATTGTTGTGTGTCCACAGCCGGGGAGCGCGACCTGCAGTGCGTCAACATCGACTACTTCCCCCACGAGGAGTACAGCCCCGACCCCAACGACTCCACCATGGCCATCCCCTGTAAGTAGCTCTAAACATAAAACTGGCGCTTAGAATTACAGAAAGGAAGAAACGGTAATGGAAGGAAGGAAAAACTGAAAGGAAAGGAAATAAGAATATAATGAAATCAAAATAAACGGAAAGGTCAGCGAAACGAGATGAAGAGATAAGAAAAGTAAAATGAAAAGAAAAAAATGAACGAAGTGAATAGGAAACAAATCAAAAGGGAAATGGAAAAGAAAAGTCAAATAAACCAAATGTAAACGAAAAAGTAAAATGAATGGTCTCAATCTTTTTTTTCTCTTACTTTCCTTTGTTTTTTACTGTCAAATTATTTTCATATATCGTTGTTTTTTTCTTTACATTTCTTTCCCTGTTCTTCTCTTTTTCCTTTTCGGCTTCTCTTTCCGTTTGTTCTGTTTCAGTTATTTTCCGTTTACTTTCATCTTGTTTTATTCTCGTTTATTTTTCTTTCCTGTTCATCATCCCTGATAATTATCTTTCCTTTTATTTCATTGGCTTCCTTTGATCTGTTCGTTTATTTCTCTGTCCCTTCCTCTTGTTCTTTTTTAACTGTTTTACTTTTCTTTTCATCAGTTTCCACGACCTCACATTTTTCTTTTCTTTTTCGTTTACACGTTCGTTTATTTGACTTTTCTTTTCCTTTCCGTTTTTATTTTGTTTTTCCTTTTCGCTTCGTTCAATTTTTTTTTCTTTTCGTTTCGGTGATCCGTCCCTTTTCTCATCTCTTCTTCTTCTTCTCGTTTCGTTGCCCTGTCCGTTTGTTTAGGATTTCGTTGTCTTCTTACTTCCTTGCCTTTCAGATAAGTATCCTTTTTATTTTCTATTTCTTTCCTTCCATTACCGTTTCTCCCTTTCCGTGATTCGTTGCTTTCCCTTTTATTCGGTTTCTTTTTGTGTCGCCCTTTCTGTAATTCGTTATTTTCCCTTTTATTCGGTTTCTTTTTGTGTCAGTCTTTCTGTAATTCGTTGCTTTCCCTTTTATTCGGTTTCTTTTTGTGTCACCCTTTCTGTAATTCGTTACTTTTCCCTTTTATTCGGTTTCTTTTTGTGTCAGTCTTTCTGTAATTCGTTGCTTTCCCTTTTATTCGGTTTCTTTTTGTGACTGTTGTAATATGAATCAACTTGTCCAGAGGTCGCTCTAGTGATGAGAGGAAATACGGAGGCCATTTTGTGTCTCTAGCCTGTGAAGGCAACAGCGCAACGTGTCTTGCCAGTGTTGCCAACTTCCCCCAAGCGTGAGCGAGCAGGATGATAACTGCGCTGGACTCCAGCCAAAGGAGAAGAGACCTGGAAGGGAGATAAGGCCATCACACTCCATGGAACACTCATTGTTATCTCCACTCGCAGTCAACATCTCTGACACACAAGTGACGTCATACAAGAGAAATAATAACATCGAATTTGCTTCTTTTTAACTTAAAATAATTCCTCTGGAGCAGTATTACACCTCTGTTCCTTTGAAAACCTTCTCAAAACTTTCCTTCTTCACCTCCTCCTCCTCCTTCTTCTTCTTCTTCTTCTTCTTCTTCTTCTTCTTCTTCTTCTTCTTCTTCTTCTTTTTGTAGTTCTTCTCGTCCACATTTTGTATCATCTTCTCCTCCTTGCGTTCAACTTATCCTTCGCTCTCTCACCATCCCCACATGAAGAATTTTTTTTCATTAATTTAGTCTACTATTTCTCCTTTTCCGTTTTATTCTATATTACCTTCCTTCTAATTTCCTTCATATTTCTTGCCAAGATTTTCTACAAAATGTTGATTACTTTGAAAACCTTCTCAAAACTTTCTCTCCTTGTGTTCTACTTATCCTTCGTTATCTTCCCATTCCCCGCGTGAAGTCTTTACCACCTTAATTACCCTATACATTTTCTCCTTTTCTGTTTAATTCTATATTATCTTCCTTCTTATTTCCTTCATATTTCTTGCCAAAAGTTTTCTACGAGACGTTTTACATCATCATTACTTTGAAAACCTTCTCAAAACTTTTCCTTCCCGTCCTCCTCCTTCTCCTTCCTCTTCAAATGCATCCTCTCTTCTATGTATTTTGTGTCATCTTCTCCTCCTCCTCGTGTTCTACTTATCCTTCGTAGTCTTCCCGTTTCACCGTGAAGTCTTTTCCACCTTAATTTCCCCTACACGTTCTCCTTTTCTGTTTAATTCTATGCTCGCTTCCTTTTTATTCCCTTGGTCTTTTCTTTCTTGTCAAAATTGTTAGTCTCCCACGAGCAGTTTTACATCACTATTACTTTGAAAACCTTCTCAAAAATTTCCCTCTTCACCTCTTCTTCCTCCTTCTTCTCCTTCTTCTTCTTCTCATACTTCTTCTCGTCCACATTTTGTATCATCTTCTCCTCCTTGTGCTCAGTTTATCCTTCGCCATCTCACAATCCCCACATGAAGTCTTTTTTTTTCATTAATTTAGTCTACTAGTTCTCCTTTTCTGTGATATTCTATATTATCTTCCTTCTAATTTCCTTGATATTTGGAGGCCCCGCTTTATGCCATGAAAGGAGCGCACACGTGAGAGATCCGCCATCTTCCCCTTCAAAGCGGCAGTAAGATGGCCGCCACTCGAGGAAATGGCCCGGGAGGATTTGTGTCTCTCATTACGCGGAGAGCCTCAGCAGCAAGGAATATTACTACTCACAGATAGAGGGGGGAGGGGAGGAGGAGAGGGAATCAGAAATTAGGGAACAGAAACAATTGGCGGGAATGGCACTAATTTGAAACGAAAAACAAAGATAGAGATACGGAGAGAAAAATGGCAAGGGGTAAGAAAGGGGAGAATTAGAGAGGATGGGAACAGACATAAAGTGAGTAGTAGCTAATGGAGACGTTTAGAAGGATAGGGGCGGAGGGGGGACTGGAAGGGCCCTGAACTTAAGGAAAATGGATTAAGTGGAGGAGATACACTGTTAAGGAAAATATAGAAAGGAGAGAAAGAAGAGGGGTAGAGAAATAAGCGGAGGAGAGAAATAAGAGGAGGAGAGAAATAAGAGGAGGAGAGAAAGAAGAGGAAGAGAGAAAGACAAGGAGGAGAGAAATAAGAGAAAGAGAGAAAGACAAGGAGGAGAGAAAGAAGAGGAGGAGAGAAAGAAGAGGAGGAGAGAAATAAGAGGAGGAGAGAAATAAGAGGAGGAGAGAAAGAAGAGGAGGAGAGAAAGACGAGGAAGAGAGAAATAAGAGGAGGAAAGAAAGAAGAGGAGGAGACAAATAAGAGGAAGAGAGACAGTATTGGAAAAAACAGGATACGGATAAAAGAGGGATATTTCAATGAGAGGGTAGGGAGAATATGGATAACTTGGGCTGAACATGAGGTTGGAAAAATTGGAACATAATAAATGGCTGAATGTGTTTAATGAGGGATAGGGAAGACGAAGGAGACATGGCGATGAAGGAAAGACGGGGGTAATTAGAAAGGTGAACAGCAGGAGAAATAGAGTGAAGTTGAAGGAAACTAATGTCGATAAAAAAAAAGTAGGGGAAAACGGAAAATAGTTAGGAGAATACGGAGAGGTTGGGTTTGAAACGGCTAATTGTAAAGATGAACAGCAGAAAGAAATATAGAGAAAACGAAGCAGGGAGAGAGAGACAGAGGGACAAGTTGGAAGGAAACGTAATGTCGATGAGAGAGTAGGGGAAAAGAGGAAAAGTGGTACGGAAAATATGGAGAGATTGCGTTGAAAGTGAGATGGGAAAATAGAACATAGAATGTTAGGGTAGGAGATAAAATAAAACGAAAGAGACGATACGTTGAGGTAAAGACAAGGATTAATCAGAAAGATGAACAGCAGAAGCATAATAGAGAAAATGAAGCAAAGAGAGAGAGAGAGAGAGAGAGAGAGAGAGAGAGAGAGAGACGGACAAGTTGAAGTAAAACGTAATTTCGATGAGCGAGTAGTTGAAATGGGTGAAAGTAGTACGGAAGAAGATGGAGAACTAGGAATGAAAATGAGATGGGAAAATAGAACATAGAATGTCAGGGTAGGAGATAAAGGAAAACGAAAAAGACGTGACGTTGAGGGAAAAACAGGGTTAATTAGAAAGATGAACAGCAGAAAAAATATAGAGAAAACTAAGCAAAGAGAGAGAGAGAGAGGGAGACGGATAAGTTGAAGGAAACGCAATGTCGATGGGAAAGTAGGAAGAAGATGGAGAAGTTGGGATGAAAATGAGATGGTAAAATATAACATAGAATGTTAGGGGTGGAGATAAAAGGAAAACGAAAGAGACGTGACGTTGAGGGAAAGACAGGGTTTATTAGTAGGATGAAGTAAGGAGGAGGGGAGAGAGAATGAGAGGAGAAACAACAGACAGGATGATGGAGGGTCAAGGACCTGAAGATTCCTCCCCGCGCAGTGCACAGGTGTACCAACCTAATTGCCTTCCCTTCCCCCGGTAAGAAGCGGCTCCGGCAGAAATCTCATCAACGCCACATCGATTTGCCTCTTCGCGTTTCCATTTACGCGGCTGACGGGGGGCGGCAGAGGGGCGGGGAGAGCGGGGGCGGCAGTCATCTGCCCGTCGCTGCGCTGTACGTTACGGGAAGAAGAAAACAACACAAAAACCACCCCCCTACGCCAAGTACTCACTTTGTCAGTGACCAGAGGAAGGGAAAGAGAAGGGAAATACTCCACTCGTCCTTCCCAACAAATATCTCCATTCATCTCTGCCCTGCGATGTTATGATTTAGAGAGGAACGTGTTGCTACAGGGGGAATAAATCACAGAGCGGGATTTCCCCATAAACAAGCAAGTAGCGAGAGTAATGGCGGCGTTTACAGCGCGGAATAGCTAAATAACCCTCGGGTGCGGAAGGAGAAGACGTTTCCAAATACACGGAAATGGAACAAATCAACTAGCGCTTATTCTTGTTCTTCCCTCCCCCCCAATAATTAAATTAAATTAATTATACAAATGTGGAATCGAAACCTGGTTTAAATTAAATGAAATCTAAGCCCAATGAAGCATATAGATAATTTTTTTAGAAGGAAGACAGGAATGGTTAGCCAGGGAATGGAACCCAGGACCTCGCTGGATATCGCAAGGTCCTGGGTTCCATTCCCTGGCTCCGGTTAAACATTTCCCTCCCCCCCCCCCAATTCTCGTCTTTCATTAAATGCAAAAACTGTGCCTGTAAAAAAAAACTCACCCGGTCCTCAAATTTATTTAATTTGTTTTTTTTTTGGATCGTTTTCCGTCCCATTTTTATTTGTTGTAGAAATTTGGAACTCTCCCATTTAGTATTGGATGTGGGGGAGGGGAGGGGGATGATCTAAAAAGCTTGGGAGGGGTGGTGGGAAGAACGGAGAAAAGAGGAAAAAGAAAGAGAGAAAAAAAAAAAGACAGAAAGGAAAGAAAAAGAAAGAGAAAGAGAAAAGAGAATAAAGAAAAAGAAAAGAGAGAAAGGGCTCGACAACATAAAGAAGAAAAGGAAAAAAAAGAAAGGAAAACAAAAAGAAAGAATAGAAAAAGAGAAAGAGAAAAAAAGAAAGAAGGAAAAAGAAGAAAAAAAGAAGAATAGAAGGAAAGAAGAAACAGCAACAAAGAAAACAAAAAAAAAAAAAAGAGAAATGGAAATAGATAAAGAAAGAGAAGGAAATGGAAAGAGGAAGAAAAAGAGGCCGAAAAGGAATAAGAAAGAAGGGAAGGAAGAAGCGGAAAAAGGAAAAAAAAACAGAAAACAAGAAAAAGAAGAAAAGAAGAAGAAGAGAAAAAGAAAAAAAGAGAAGAAGAAAAAGGAGGAGAAGAAAACAAAAGAGGATAAAAAAGAAAGAGAAAAAAAAATAAAGGAAAAAAAAAGAAAAAAAAAAGGAAAGAGACAAAGGAAAAAGAGAAGAAAAAAGAAAAAAAAAGAAAAAGGAGAAAAAAGAAAACGCGAAAAGGCATGAGAGAGTAAGAGGAAAAAAGGTGAAAAGAAAAAAAATAAAAAAAAAAAAAAAAAAAGGGAGAAAAAAAAAAAAAGGAAAGAAAGGAAGAGGAACAAAAAAGATAAGGAGGAGGAAGGGTAAGGAAGAAAAAAAGAACAAGAAAGCAAAAAATAGAGAAAAGGAAGAAAATAAAAGAATGAGAGGAAGAGGAAGAAGAAAAGAAAAAGAAAAGAGAGGGAGAAAAGAAGAGAAAAAAAGAAAGAAGAATACAGAGGGAAAAGAAAAAGAAAAAGAAGGCAAAGAGGAGAAAAAGAAGAGAAAGAGAAAAGAAAAGAGAAAGGGAGAGGAGAAAAAAGAAGGAAAAGTAGAAAGGAGAAAAAAAAGAGATGGAAAGGAGAGGAAAAAGAAGGGAGAAAAAAGAAAGAGAAGAACAAAAACAAAGAAGAAAATGAAAATAAAAAAGAAAAGGAAAGGGGAAAGGAAAGGAAAAGAAGGGGAGAAAAGAGAAAATGAAGGAAAACAGAAGAAAAAAAAGAAAAAAAACGAAGAAAAGGAAATAAAAGACAAAAAAGGGAGGAAGAAAAAAAAAAAAAGGAAATAAAAGAAGAAAGATAAAAGAAAAGAAGAAATGGAAAGCAAAAAGAAGGAAAATAAGGAAGAAGGAAAGGAAATGAGGGAAAGAAAAAGAGAGAAAGAAAAAGAAAAGAGACAACAAAGGAAGAAAGAAAAAGAAGAAAGAAAAGAGAAAGGAAAAGAAAAAGAAAAAAAAGAAAGAAGAAAAATAAGAAGGAAGGGAAGGAGAGGGAAGGGAGGGAAAGAAAAAGAAAGAAGAAAAAGATGGAAGAAAAAAAAAAAGAAAAGAGAAAGAGAAAGAAAAGAAATGGGAAAGAGAAGAAGAAAAAAATTGAGAAGAAGAAAAAAAAACACAAACCAAAAGTAAAAAAAAAAAAGAAAGAAAGACAAAAAAAAAAAACGGAGAAGAAAAAAAGAAGGAAAAAAGGTTAAAAAAAAAAGAAAAATGAAAAGAAAAAAGAAAAAAAAAAAAATGATAGAAGAAATGAAAAAAATGGAAAAAAAGAAAAGGAAAAAAAGAAAGAAATAACAGCAAAAAAAGAAGAGGAAGAGAGAGAAAAAAAAGAATAAAAAATGAGGAAAGTAAAGGAAACAAAAAAAGAGAAAAAAATAGAGAAAAACAGAAAGAAAAAAGGAAGCAGGAAGATAAAAAAAAAAGTGGAAAAAAAGTAGAATAAAAGAGAAATAGAAAAAGAAAGGAAAAAGAAAGGAAAAGAAAAAAGAGAGCACAAAAAACGATAAAGAAAAGAAAAAAAAGAAGTAAAAGAGAGAAAAAAAAATAGAAAAAGAGAATAAAAAAAAAAGAAGGAAAGAAAAGAATAAAAGGAAAGAAGGAAAAAAAGAAAAAAATTAAAACCGGGGAAAAACGATAAAAAAGAAACAAGTAGGAGAACGAAGTAGAAGAAAGCAAAAATGAAGAAGAGAAAAAAGAAGGAAAAACGATAATGGAGAAAAAAATAAAGAACAAAGAAGAAAGGAAAGGAAAAAAGCTAGAACAGAGAGAGAAGAAGAAGAGAAGAGAAAGGAAGCGAAGAAATCAAAAAAGAAAACGGAAAAAAAAAAAGAAGGACAAAAAGGAAAGGAAGAGAATAATAGAAAAAACAAGAAGAAAAAAGGAAAGTAAGAAGGGAAAAAAAACGAGAAGGAAAAAGAATAGAACAAAGAAAAGAAGAGGAATAAAAAAGAAGAAATAAAAAGAAAAACAAAGAAGAGAGAAAGGAAAACCAAAATTGAAAGAATGAAGAGAAAAAAAGAGCGGAAAAAAAACAGAAAATAAGAAGACAGGAAGAGAAATAGAAAAGAGAGAGAGGAAAAGGAAGAGAAAAAAAAAAAAAAAAAAAAGAAAGGAAAAAAGAGGAAAAGAATAAAGTATTAGGAAGAGGAAGGGAGGGTGGGAAAGGGGAGGTTAGGTTGAACGGAGGGACGTTGCACAATCACCAGCAGCAGACAACCGAGATTTGTGTCCAAACAGGCCTTTACGTGAGTCGCTGAGTTCAACTGCCCCTAGGAGAGGCTGGGAAAGGGAAACATTACAGTCACAATCGTAGACGGGGGTAGAAAAGAATACGTATTATAATAATAATAATAATACCGCCACGTCGTAAAACTAAATTACCAAATTCTTAAAAAAAAATACCCTGGTCACAATTTTTAAAATGTTCAGGCATTGAAGAAAAAATAATAATCTTTAATGACAATTCAGGAGAATAATTACGAGCAAAAAATTTTTTCATAATTGATTATTATTTATTAATATATATATATATATTTCTCTTTATCTCTGAAGTACTGGCTTTCTATATCATTCTTTCTATTATATATTATATATATATATATATATATATATATATTATGATCTTTCCTTTCTTCCTCTTCTGTCTTTCCGTTTCTCGTTTATTTTCTTCATATTTATATTATTTTTTTATGATTTCGCCTCCTTCGGTTACTTAATTTCTCTTTTTCGTTCTATCTTTTTCTCTTTGTCTCATCATATCTATATATATGGGTGCGAAACGTGTACGATAGGAGTTTGGAGAAAGGAAGAGAATAAAAGCCTTTGAAAGTCTGTGGTGATGCTGCTGCTGCTATAGGAGAATGAGATGGATGATGAGGTGGATGGAATCACAAACGAAGAAAGTTCTCAACAGAATACGGGGGAACAGCGAAACAATATGGAGGACGTCGACCAAGGTTAAAGGTAACATGGCCGCCATAAGAGGAGAGAGGGACAAAGGGGTTTTCTTTTGTAGCGGGGTTTTAAAGTCATAAATATGAAAATTGATGATGATGATGCAAAAAAAATGTACTATTTTGTTTTTTTAAAAAAAATGGTAGGGAGAAAGGGAAGGTGAGCGGGAGGGTGAAGTAGGGTGGCAGCCCCTGACAAAAACCCAGAGTTATCACAGGTCCACTAATTAATTAATTTAATTTAAAAAAAATCTCGTAACACAGATGGTTTAAAATTTTTCCAGGGTAGGTTTTTTTAAGGGTTTCCACTATCTTTTGCTAAATTTTCAGACCATTTAAAGTAACAGTTTGAAATCTATGAGCTTTGAAAGTCGAGCTATACGAAAGAAAGGCATAAAAAAAACCTGACTTTATCAGGGTATATTTTTTTTGGACAAGAAATGTTTTTTTTATATTTATTTATTTATTTATTTATCTATCATAAAATTATTTTTTTTATTTTATTTTATTTTAAAAACTTTTATCGTACAGATTATCATCAGTTAGGACGATAACGATACAGTATATATATATATATATACAATATTAAAAAGGTATATAATTAACATGATAACATGAAGATAGGTTAATTGATTTAATTAACCTACTTTAGGAGAATTGGTTATGTTTATTTAATTTTTGCGAGTACCTGAGAGGGGAGGGGTGAGGATTGACAGGTAGAGAACTGATTTATGGAGGATTAATGAGGATGTGACATGATGATGGTAGAGTAGTGGGGGGTTAGGGTGATGATCATCAGGGGGAAGGAAGGAAGGATGAGGTCAATCGGAAGTTTTCTTTTGAGGCTATCATAAAATGATATTAAATACTGCGAAAAATGAGAGGTTTCACAATAAGGTAGGTGAATCCTCACGGGAACAGTCAGGCTTCAAACTCTAGTATTTCTGACAGTGACGACGACAGTAAGTTGGCAACGACGCCCGTCAGGGTTGCCAACCCAGTTACAGCAGCAGCAGCAGCAGCAACTAAATACACACACACACACATATTGCTTGTCGATGTTATGATAATGTCAATATTTACCAAGGGGAGGGAGGGAAGGGGGAGGGAGGGGAGGGGAGGGCTGAGGAGGGGAAAATAACATTTGCTGTTTACACGACAGAGGTTGACTGCTTGTGCGTCGATGACGTCATCGCTGTCGTCACTTGATGTTTGTTTTTTTTTCCACGGGGGAAGAAGAATAAGACGGCGCTGTGAAGGGAGACGATTATATATATATATATATATAATCATCTCCCTTCACAGCGTCGTCTTATATATATATATATGTTATCATAAATATATCATATCATGTCCCTTCACCGGGAGGCAACGTAAATGCGTCACATAAGTTGGCAGCAGCGATATTATACGTGCGAGCACGTGTCAGTGTCGCCACCTTCTTTTCGAATTTATTCACGAGTTGCACAAAAAGAATTCCGCGCATTGAAGCCGTCTCCGCTCTTTTCCCTTTCCCTATGCGGAATATAAATCCCGGGGATAAGTCTCCTCCTCCTCCATCTTATTCCTCTCTCATCCATTTTCCCCTCCCCCCCTCCTTCCCCCCTCCTTCTCCTTCCTTGCTCTACGGCTTCTTCCATTCTCTCTCACTTGAGGCCGAAAGTTGCCTTTTATTAATCCGCTGACGAGAAAAGAAAAGGAGAAGTCGTTTTGTTTGTGTGTGTGTGTGTGTGATTTTTTTATCCTGTTCCCCTTTAACACTCGTCTTTGTCACTCTCTCTGGCTTCTTTATTTATCGCTAACTGTTTCCCCCTTCTTCGCTCCTCTACTTCAGTCTCTCTCCCTTAATCATTTTCACGAAAGTTTCCACTTCGGTTCCCAGTCCGGCGACGAGAGATTTTTCTATTCTGAATTTTTATTTTCTTCCTCTTCCGTCTTTCCGTTTCTTTCCGTTTATTTTCCTTCATATTTATATTTTTTTATGATTTCGCCTTCGCTTACTTAATTTCTCTTTTTAGTTATATCTTTTTCTCCTTCCTCTCTGAAGTATTGGCTTTCTCTCATCTTTCTTTATTTCCGCCTCAGTCTTTATTTACTCTCTATTGTTTGCTAATCTTAAATTCTCCTTCCTTTCCCTTTTCTCTCGTTTACTGTTATTTATATGTTTCTTTTCTCTCCCATTTTTCTTTGTCTTTTTAGTCTACCATTTTGTTTTTATTCTCTGTGTCTCTCTCTCTTATTTATCTCTTCCACTATATTTTCTCTTACTTTATTATACGTTTTATACGTTTATCCTTTCTTCCTTCCCTCTTTATTGTTGCCGCTCGATCTCTCTCTCCTCCTTGCTTTAAAATTTATTTTCATACCATTGGTTATTCTCTTCTGTTTCTGTGCCTTTATTTCGATTTATCTTTTTTTCTGTCGGTCTGTCCCGTTTTTTTTTTGGTGTTTGTCTTATAGTTATTCCTTTCTTTTTGACTCTTGTTTACTTTCTGTCCTTCCCCCATTTGCCATTCTTCCCTACTCTCATTTTTTCTTTTAATTCTACATAAAAATTTATTTTTTACACCAATAATTTATTACTTAAATTTTCTAAATTTTATCCATTTGGTGAGAGTAATTTTGTTTCATCGGTACATTAAATTGTCTGAAGCGTCAGTTATTTATAATTATTTCCCTTCTTTTTCCCTATAATTTTTTCTGTTTTCCCTTTCAGCCAGTTTATTTTTACGGTTCCCGCAATTTTTAAATTTTATCCATTTGGTGTGAGTCATTTTGTTTCATCGGTACATTAAATTGTCCCACGCTTCAGTTATTTATAATTTTTCCTGTACCTTTTTGTTTTTTCCCTTTCAGCCAGTTAATTTTTACGGTTCCTCTTCACAATACCGGGTAATTGTATGATTGTGTTCTGAAGAGGAGGAAGGAACGTGTGACGTCACGGCCCCGGTAACGAGGTTATTGCGAACGAATGTGGGTCGCGCGGCGATTGATTATAGTCTCTGCTCTGCTCTGCGAGTCGCACCAGCGCCTCGTGCAGCAGACTCTTTGACCACGGGGCTGTTGATAATAATGAGACTCGCGGAGGCCGGAAATAACACAGACTGTTCCAGAGATGATGCTGTGTTTCAGACGCGGTGACGAGGTCCGCGGCCTTCTTCCTGCTGGCGACGGTGCTGCTCCTGCTGGCGGAAATCTGCGTCCTCGCGGGTCACTGCGCCAGGCATCGGCGTCTCTGCACCTTCGTCTCTGGAGTCGTGTGCATCGTCTCAGGTCAGACTCGCCGCTCATGCCTGCCTGAGCCGACTAATCTACTTTCTTCTTCTTTCTTCTTCTTATCATTATTATTATTATTATCATTATTTTATTATTATCATCATTATTATTATCATTATTATTATTATTACTATTATTATTATTATAATTATTATTATCATTATTCTTATTACTATTATTATTATTTCTACTATTATAATTATTATCAATATTATTATTTCTACTATTATAATTATTATCAATATTATTATTTCTACTATTATAATTATTATCAATATTATTATTATCATTATTATTATTATTATTATAATTATTTTTGAATTATTATTATTACTACTACTTCTATTATTATTGTTATAATTATTATTATCAGTATCATTATTTTTCAGTTATTATTATTATCATTATTTTTAATTATTATTATTACTACTACTATTATTATTATCATTATTTTTATTATTATTATTATCATTATTTTTGAATTATTATTATCAGTATCATTATTTTTCAGTTATTATTATTATCATTATTTTTAATTATTATTATTACTACTATTATTATTATTATCATTATTTTTATTATTATTATCATTATTATTATTACTACCACTATTATTATTATTATTATTACTATTATTATTAGTATCATTATTTTTATTATTATTATCATTATTTTTATTATTATTATTACTATTATTATTATCATTATTATTATTAATATTGATGTTGTTGTTGTTGTTGTTCAGTCTTACAATAAGACAAGATGGAGGAGATCAGCCTGATGCGTTATTCAAAAACTGCTTCTATATGCTCTTTTTTTAAAAAAAACGGACGTTTAATGTCGGCGGCTCTTAACCTACAAATAAGAAGGAGGCAGGGAAACCAAGGAACTCCTGTACAGAGAGCCATGTTGTTGCAGGTCTGCTGATGCTGATCGGCCTGGTGATGTACATCTCGATATTCAAGGCTGAGATCGGGGGCAAGCTCCGCCCCCGCTCGCAGCTGCAGCCCCCGCTGTTCACGTACCGCTACGGCTTCAGCTTCCTGCTGGTGGTGGCCGGCTTCATGGCCTCCGAGACGGCGGGCATCTGCGCCATCTTCCTCTACATCTACTGGCACCAGCTCGAGTGGGGGCGGAAGCGCCACGACCTGCACCGCAAGCTCTCCGCCTCGTCGGCGCTGCTCTCCCCGCCGCCCCCGGCCTGTCGTCGCCACGTCCTCGTGCCGCCTCCGCCGCCGCCCCACGTGCACCACCTCCACCACCACCACAGGCGCCTCGTGCCGCCCCCGCCGCCGCCCATGCACCGGCGGTACTTCCTCGAAGGCGGCGGCGGCGGTAGGTGCGGCGGCAGCGCGTCCAGACTGCCGCCCCCGGAGGACCGCTCGCCGCCGCCCCCGCCGCAGTGCCTGAGCCGCTCCCACCAGGACCTCTACTACAGCTTCCCGCCGCCCTTCGTGTACCACTGCCACCGCCAGCACGCGGAGGAGGACTGCGACCCGCCGCCGCCCCCGCTGCCCCACGTCCACCCCCACGTGCACCTCTCCTCCTCCAGGTCCTCCTTCTTCCCCAGGGACGTGACCACCAACACAGTGTCCACGACGGCCGACATCAACTCCTGCGACGAGGACGACGACGACGACGACTTGGTGGGCGGCGGGGTGGGCGGCGGAGGGGGCGGCGGGGGGGGCGACGACGACGACGAGTACTCGCCCTCCATCCAGCACGAGCACGAGTTCGTCACCTTCGACCTGGACAGCGAACCTCGCAGGAAGGACTTTGCCTTCGAGCCTCTGCGGAGGACGACGCCCGTCTAGAGGGGAAATGCTCGGCCTGGACGATCACTCTCATGTATCGCCAAAGTAGCCATCGTCATTTGTAAACTGTACCGTATAGGAAACTCGTTGTTGTTGTTATCATGATTATTCTAAAGGAACACGCGTTTTACCTTGTTGTGTGTCTTTATACGTACGTACACATACACACGCAACTCTAATATAATTTGTCTTCCATTTTGGACTCTCCCCGTCAAAAAACAATAAGCCCACATTTGGCGCCATCTTGAAGCACAACAAATAAGTGCGGGAAGGGAAGGGGATAAATAATTCAGGGGAAGTTCCCCTTGTCATCATTATTGTTTAGTTACGTCATCACAAAGACAAATAAACTTTAATAATAACACACAACTGATTATTTAAGGCAAAGGATGATGGGAAAACACCGCAATTGTTTCCTTCTGTAAAAGTGAAAAACTAATGTAATCTGTGAAAAATTTTGATAGGAAACAAAATATCTTCGGTTTAAATGTCACGTAGGGAGCAAAAAAAAGTTAACGTATACGTTCTTTGCAACATTTTAAAATCAGTCTAAAAAAACGACGGGAAAATGTTTCAAAATCCTTTAACTTTACTTTCACAGACCGCTGTAACGTCACAAACGTGTTTTTTTGTTGTTGTAATGTTGGCAGCACTTATATTTTCTACCATCTTTGAATTCATTTTTTTTAAGGATAATTATCGTGTATACAGAAATATTTTAACGTAATAATAGATAGTGGGACGTGTTTAATTTCGCTTTATTCTTCATATCATTTTTATCTCGGAATGAGAAGCGAATTATATATAGAGTCTGACCCGAGCTTAAGTCAATTTCATAATTTTAATCTCTTTAGTTTCTTTGGGAATCGTAACACAATCTCTGCAATCAATCTATAGTTTCATCTTTGGATCCTATTAAGAGACGTAATATAATTTCTTTTTTTAATTTTTAACATCTGTGGTCGTCTCTATTTGTCTTTGGATGCTGGGTAGTATCTTTGGATCCCAGAGGGAGTTTAAATCAATTAATGTATTTCTTGTTTCGTTTCCGTGATAAACGCAAAGTTGTCTTGGAAGAATAAATATACTTTCTTTGGATCGTAGAAATGGATCATGGAAATTAATTTTGTTTTTAATTTTTTTCAGTTTCGTCTCTGTGGGACACAAACACAGACCTGTTGATTCAAAATAACATCTTTGGATCCTAGAAACGAATTTAATTTATTTTCCGTCTGTACGTGAAACTGAACCACGTCTCTTATATCAACATGGATCCTACAGAAGGATTCCAATTTGTTTATTTACGTTTTATTTATATTTTTCCTCTCTGTGCTGAACGTAACGTTGTTCTTTGGAAGCAAAATATAGTTTCTTTGGGTCACGGAAGGGGTGGAAATTAATTTGACACAAAACCCTGTGGATTCAAAATAGTATCTTTGGATCCTGAAAGGTATTAAAATTTTTATTTATTCAATTTTTCGTCGCATGTTTCAACCCCGTTTAAATTCACTTCATCATTTTTAAGTGAGAAACGAATTAATATAATATTTTTTGAGACCCACGCGCGTTTAAATTAAATATTTTTTTTAATTTCAATTTTTATCACTTCTGTTTTTTTTTATGAGAAACGCAACACAACCTCTGGATTCAATACACTATAATTATCTTTGGTCCCTAGCAGGGGATTGTGTTTAAATTAGTTTTTTATCTCTGTGGTAAACCGAATCCCCATCTTTGAAATGTTTATAGGATCATAGGATCCTTGACGGACTTTAAATTAAATTAATTTTCTAATTACTAATTTTTTTTGTAAAGAAAAAAAGAAAGACTGTGTGTGGGAAAGGCAACGTTGCCGTTGTTCACCTTTTCATTTCCCGCGTCAAGGGAGAGGGGGAGGGGGAGGGGAAGATGCGATTAAGGGGGTGGGGGGAAGGCGCTCAATAAAAAACTGCCACCAAAGATATTATTGATCAATCAGTAGCTCACTGTGTTTAATTACAAAAACAAACACTTTTATAACGCATTAGTCTTGATAGACAATTTTCCAGAGTGTTTCTTAAAGAAGAAGAAGAAGAAGAAGAAATGATGCAGTGAGTGGAAAAGGGATTCCAATCTCTTTGGCCAAGTATCTGTGTCGTTCAGTGACTTTGGTTTCTTCATTATTTTTTTTCCCCTAATGAAAATAAATAAATAAATATTTAGAGGTTTTTTTTAAGACGACGTTATTTTGGAAAAACCCCTAAAAAGTCTTAATTTTTTTTCCCTCTCTCGAGTGTTCGGACAAGGTGAAGAGGTTAAACTGTAGTGCGTTACTTATATAAACATATATATATATATATATAAAATTATTACTGTTATTCAACAGCAAAAGTTGTTTCCTGTTGTAACACGTCACTGAAAGGAAAACAATCAGGGCAACAAACAGACAGAAAATGGCGTGTGTTGATTTTTTTTTAAATAAAAATTATATATATATTATATAGGAGGAGGAGGAGGAGAGAACTGTGGGTAATTTGCCTCTTCATATCTCATATCTTATGTTAACTGTGTTGTACTCTTTTTTTTGTATTTGTGTGTATGTGCGTGTGTGTGTGTGTGAAATAATAAAACAACTATATATATTTTCTAATATATATATATATATATATACATATTTACAAGTTTTCCTGTGTGAATTTTTTTTTCTTTTCTTCTTTGCTTATTGACTTTGTTTCTGCGTTAATCCTCCTAATTATCTCTGTTTTATTTTCCCCCCTCACTATGTCGTGTGTTCTTTGGACCCTGTAACCTAACCTCAAACTGACCTCTTTGAGTTTTATTGAATTGTGTTAAAAGAGTACAAAAAAAAAAGAAAACAGGATTTGTTGTGTTTCAAATTTATGTTTCATGTAAAAACAGAACACAAAAATAAAATTGTTTTTATATTCTGTACATGTCCTGACCCTTTATTTTGTGCATCCATCCCTTAGCAGTTTTCCCCGTCGTCAGGGATTATGTTGTGAGGGAAATGGAAAGATGTGTTGGTAGTCCTGACGTGGGAGTAAAATATTATTGGAGTTGTCCTTCCTTTTATCCTTGTACCTTCCTCTAGTTACGCCTTCATCCCGCTTCCTTCGCTCTCCTTAGAACATCTTCGCAGCTTGTAGCGCAGTAGGTAGGATCCCCCTTCCCTTCTAATTTAATTCGAATTTTTGGATTTTCTGATGGTGTCAAGGTTTGGCAAGAACATTATGGCTCCTCGGCGACAGGAGGCAGATGATGACGAGTCTGCGGATTTATAACACTAAGCTTGTTTTTCTGAGGGAACATTCACCCTTCAAAAAATATCCGAAGGACCATGTTCCCTCTGTGTCATGCCCAAAAAAAAAGAAACTCCCGCGCTCGATGAAGGAACTCGTGAGTATTGGCAGGAACAAGGATCACGAAGGGATATACGAGTTGTGCTGGGAGGTGAGAGTGGTTCAAGCACGGTGAAAAGGGGAAGGAGTAATCCGCCGGAGAGTGCAACAAGAGTTGAAAGGGAGGTGTAAATTGTTGCCCTTTAGTGAGAAGGTATTGAGAACAACGAAGGCCAGGAGGTGTTTTCCTCAAATCACCGGCAGTTCGAGGTTCATCCCACTTTCCGCCGGCAATGGAAAGTATCTGCAATTCAACGCGAAGGAAGTTCCGGTCGCCTCGTAACCTGCGTCAAGACTCGAACGAAGATAAAAACAGGTTCGTAAAGTGAACGGAATCTCTGCGGCACGTTGTTTACCCCGATTAGTAGTTAACCCTGATATTAAAAAATCGTCCCCTTGAATTCATTTATTTATTTGCAATATCCCGCAGGACCTCTCTGTATTTCTGTCCGTTTTTATCTCTATTCTGCCTCTCTTTAACTTTCTCTATCTCTCTTATATGTCTGTAAATCTCTCCCCCTATATTTCAGCCTCTCTTTATATATCTCTCTAGCTCTATCTTTATCCGTCACAATTTTCCTTATCTCTCTACCTCACTCCATCACTCTCTGTAACTCTCTCTCTCTTTATCTGTCACTGTATCTTTATTTCTGTCCCTTTTTATCTCCACCTCTCTTTAGATTCATCTATCTCTCTTATATGTCTGTAAATCTTTCTCCCTATATTTCAGTCTCTCTTTATATCTGTCTAACTCTATCTTTATCGGTCTCTATTTCCTTATCTCTCTACCTCACTCCATCACTAACCCTTTATCTCACTCTCTCTCTTTATCTCTCATTGTGTCTTTATTATCTCATCCTACCTGTAGCTCTCTCTTTCTCTCTTTTTTTATCCCCCTCTATCTCTGTATCTCTCTCTCACTAATTATATCTCCCTATTTAACACTTAGCCTTTAATTATTTTTATCCCCTCTCCCTTCCTCCATAACACTTTTCCTCAACTTATTAACCAGAATTGTCGCAGCAGTGAGTGGTGAAGCAGATAGACGTACAAGGCCATCAAGGGTTGATAAATTGAAATGTTGTTGTTACTGAGCGTGACGTTTTATATGGGAAAGGGATATTATTTTGAACCAAGTTAAGGAATTCTGCTACCAGAGGAGTGTAGAGGAAGATAGGCACAGGAGAGCAAGGAACAGGAAATTTACTCACCCCTAATTAAACTATGAATATTAGGAAATGTTGGTTTGGAGTGAGTGTGACGTTACATGGGGACGAAAAAAAAATGGGCGATATAAGGAGCTGCTGCGGAAAGGTAAAAGAAATAGAAGAAGCCTTTTAATGAAATGTGGCGCCGTAGGAGAATGAGATGATGGGCGGATAGGGGTAACTGACTTATAAACAGAAGTAGGGGGGCGGAAAGAGAGAACAATGTGGAGGACTCTGAAAGGGATAGATTAATAGGCTACGTTTTGGTCTTGTAAAATTAGGAACAGTGGGAAGTGAACAGAAGATGGAGGCCAAGGATGTAATACAGATTAGGGAGGATGTAGGCTAAGGCAAAGAAGCAAATCAGAGATGTTTGTCCCCCGCGGCTTGAGATAATGGATTAAAGAGAAACTCAGGTGAAGGTTTCCCCATCATCATCATCATCTCTGACAAAGAAACGGAGTATATCTTCCACCAAAGCCGTTGCTCCATGATCTCATCATCATCATCTCTGACAAAGAAACGGAGTATATCTTCCACCAAAGCCGTTGGACCATGATCTCATCATCATCATCATCTCTGACAAAGGAATGCAGTATATCTTCCACCAAAGCCGTTGCTCCATGATCTCATCATCAACTCTGACAAATATTTTGAGTATATCTTCCACCAAAGCCGTTGGACAATGATCTCATCATCATCATCATCTCTGACAAAGAAATGCAGTATATCTTCCACCAAAGCCGTTG
>CM067379.1:2867782-2882988 GCA_034510155.1 Eucriotettix oculatus
CTCATCGTCAGCATCATCATCTCTGACAAAGGAATGGAGTATATCTTCCACCAAAGCCGTTGGACAATGATCTAATCATCATCATCATCTCTGACAAAGGAATGCAGTATATCTTCCACCAAAGCCGTTGTTCCATGATCTCATCGTCAGCATCATCATCTCTGACAAAGGAATGGAGTATATCTTCCACCAAAGCCGTTGGACAATGATCTAATCATCATCATCATCTCTGACAAAGGAATGCAGTATATCTTCCACCAAAGCCGTTGGAGCATGATTTGCCATATTCCTCCAGACCTGCTGACTCACTGGAGCCTCCTTTCTTCTGCCTGGACACGTCCTTGAAGTGACTCACGGGGACAAGGTCGAGGTCCTGCAACACTAATTCACACAGCTCCTTACATGGGCAGCGAAGAAACAAAATAATATCTCTGCTCTCATCTTATTGTAGAGCCTCGTCGGTCCGCCATGTTGTGTGTTGCGCGCGCGCCTGTGAAATAAAAGAAGACTCCATGACACATCAATCCGTAGAAAACTCTCCGGAGCCATTTCTAGGTCTCGAAATATCCAGCTCCAGGGATTAGTCGCTAAAAAAAAGGGAAAAGATGCTGGAGAAAGAGAACTCAACAGTACAGAGATCATCCACTGAAGGATAAAGATATTCCTATTTCATTTACTGCTACTATAACTTTGTACTGTAAAATTAACTTAATTGGATTACATATTTACCAAAATTTTTGTTGTTGTTGTGGTGGTATTGAGTCCTAAGACTCTCCGTGCTAACCTATCCTCGCGCAAGCCTCTTCATCCCTACCACATCCCACATCATTCCCTAATGTTTTTTTTTCAAGAGATTCCATCCTCGCCTTCCCTCTTCTCTTCTCGTCGCCCACACACACACACACACACACACTCACTTCCCTCTAATGCTAATTTTACAAAACCCTCGTGTCTTAAAAAATGGCACGTTAATCTATCCCTTTAAAGTCCTCCGCATTGTTGTTCTCCTCTCTTCTTCTGTTATTCTCCTCAGAACTTTCCTCGTCGGCGACTCTATCCACTGTCTCTCTCTCTCCCTCTCTCTTTTCATTCTCCTGTTGCACCACATTTCAGTTTAAGTCGTAAACTCTTCACTCGCCTCTGCGCTATCCTACTCCAGTTATATTACGCTGTCCCAAGTAATGAAGACACTGTGCACATGATTTAGATTTATTTATTGTTGTTGTTGTTGTTTCCCCACCATTAATCCTCGATTGAGGAAATAGGAGGACACTACGTCATACGTTAAAAAATTAAAAATGAACAAAATAAAGTACATAATTAAAGACAAATAATCTTAAAAATAAATTAAATAAAAGAAGAAAATGTATGTAGACAAAAAGTCAATATAAACGCAACACCAAGGACAGATGACGTCACACGATGTCACACACACACACGCACACAGAGAGACTGGAAAACACAAAGAGGGACACAAGTTGCTCGAGGATTTCATAAGTGGGTGGGGGAGACGAGAATCAAAAAGCGATATTGGAACCTCTACAGTAATTCAAAGATTAAGAAGTTACGAAAAAGAGAGAAATAATAATGTTAAAATGTTTAAAGGGGAAAAGAAGAGAGAGAGATAGAGATAGATAGATAGATAGAGAGAGAGAGAGAGAGAGAGAGAGAGAGAGAAAGTAAGAACACACACACACTGAGGAAACACGCAATTGAGTTTTGGACTACTTGGACCAATAAGGAAACTGTCCTTGCTCCAGGCAGCAGCAGCAGCAGCGCCATACATAAAACAAACCAAAAGAGCAGAAAAAAATAACTGAATAAAATTTTTTAAACATATGTGATGATGATGTGCTATTTTTACAAGGTTGGCAGCAGCAGCAGCAGCAGGAACCTTGATTTATAATGATAGGAAGGACGCATCAGTGATTAATTTCGCCGAAACGTTTATTGCTATGTGTTTAATAACGCACAATAATATCTACGCAACGTTTTATTTAACTATCGCGCATCTTGTAGTACAATGTTACACATATACTTTTTATCTGAGACTACTAAAAACTTAGACTCATTGTTGCGGTAAAGAACTGCCACACCGCCCGCGCGCCGTCAGCCACTGAAGTTCTTTGCTCCGCTACTCTTTGCACTTCAATGCATGTCGCTACACGTTCATTAATCGAGAATCTGTTGTTTTTTTTTTGGTTAAAGCAAAGATGCACAACGTAAGAGAGCAGAGGGAATAGCTTACACAGCTTCTCCGCTGTGTGTGAACAGAGACGGACGCCTTGTCAGAGATATCTGCCGCAGCGAGTGACGTCACGGCTGATAATTGATAGGCTCACGTAAGAGAGAGAGAGAGAGTTAGCTGCGTCATGTTGGCGGCCCTGACTATTGTCCTTGAAGGGCCGCAGTGCGTGACTCAGTTGAGTCTCTGGTTCTGCTCGTCAGTCAGTCGCTCGTCAGCTGCAAGGTAAGTCGCACATCACAGAGTGATCGATATGTATATATCGATCTTCTCCATGTTATTCAGACTCGTCTGTTCCATTGCTAACCTAAGCCTTTCCTTTCCACTCTGCGTTACTAGAACTTCCTCCCTCCGTAATCTACTAAGCGTATTCCATCCTGACCATCCCTCTTCCCTTCTTACTCCCACACACACACACACACTATCCCCCTCGTGTCTTAAAACCGTGGCCCATTAATTCTATTGCCTTCATAGTCCTCCATTTTGTTCCCTCTTCCCATCCTCGTCTCATCCTTGTATTACACCACCACCACATTTATTTTCAAAGGCTTTTCTATTCTTTTCCGTTCCGTGACTCCTACAGTCCACGTTTCCGCACAACGCCCCACGCTCCTCCATACCAACATTCCCTAATATTTTCCTATTATCCTGTGCTGTTGCTATCCTACTCTGGTTATCACGCTGCTGCCCAAGTAACAGAATTCCTCGACTTCCTTCACAATATCCTCTTCCCAAGTCTAACAGCCTTTGTTATTCCCCCCCTTGGGTTTTCCCCTCTTCTATTAATCCTCATCTATCTCCCTCTCTGTCTACCTCTCTATATCTATCACCCTATCTTTCTCCCTCTATATCTGTCTCTCTTCCTTTCTATCTATCTCTCTCCCTCTATATCTATCTCTCTTCCCTTTATTTCTCTCTATCTCTCCGCCTCTCCATCTCTCTCCCTCTTAATCCCTCTCTATCTCTTTTCCTCTCTATCTATCCCTCTATTTATCTATCCCTCTCCCTCTCTACCTCTCTCCCTCTCTATCTATCTCCCTCTCTATCTATCTCCCTCACCCTCTCTATATTTCTTCCTCTTTGTCTATCTCTCTATCTTTCTCCCTCATATCCCTCCCTCTCTCTCCCCTCTCTCCCTCTCTATGTACCTCTCTACCTCTTCATCTATCTCTCTCCCTCTCTATAAATCTTTCTATCTCTCTCCTTTTCCCTCTCTCTATCTATCTCTCTCCTTCTATCTCTCCATATCTATCCCTCTCCCTCTGTACCAATCTATCTCTACCTCTCTCCCTCTCTACCTCTCTCCCTCTCTATCTATCTCCCTCACCCTCTCTATATTTCTTCCTCTTTGTCTATCTCTCTATCTTTCTCCCTCATATCCCTCCCTCTCTCTCCCCTCTCTCCCTCTCTATGTACCTCTCTACCTCTTCATCTATCTCTCTCCCTCTCTATAAATCTTTCTATCTCTCTCCTTTTCCCTCTCTCTATCTCACTTCTTCTATCCCTCCATATCTATCCCTCTCCCTCTCTACCTCTCTCCCTCTCTATCTATCTCCCTCACTCTCTCTATATTTCTTCCTCGTTGTCTATCTCTCTTCCTTTCTATCTATCTCTCTTCCTCTCTCTCCCCTCTCTCCCTCTTCATCTAATTCTCTATCTCTCTCCCTCTCTATCTATCTCTCTACCTCTTCATCTAATTCTCTATCTCTCTCCCTCTTTATCTACCTCTCTGTCCCTTTGTATCTATCTGTCTCTCTATCTCTCTGTTTCCCTTGTCCTGAATGTACATAAAATGCCCTGACCGCAGAGATGATGATGATCTGGTGGCTGCTGCTGCTGTTGGTGGTGATCGTGGTGACGTCGCTGTTGTTGTGGTGGCACTACCGTCACTTCCAGAGGCTGGGCGTCCCCTACGTCCCCGCGGTGCCTCTCCTGGGCGTCTTCTTCCCCGTGCTCATGCGCAGGAAGGCCTTCGCGGACGCGCTCAGGGATCTGTACGCCGAGACCGAGGACCACGCCTACGTCGGCGTCTTCAACTTCCAGAAGCCCGTCCTCATGGTCCGCGACCCTGACATGATCCGCACCCTCGGCGTCAAGGACTTTGACCACTTCACCGACCACGAGACCATCATCAGCGAGAAGGCGGACCCCGTCTTCGGCAAGAACCTCGTCAGCCTCAAAGGTACGCAAATCCTCCTCTGGTGGGTCCCTTACTGCTTCTTGGAATCAGATCACATTCCACTCACGGATGGAGAGTAAAGCGTCCAGTTCCTCCTTTCAGCTTATTCCCTACAGCTCCTGCCTACTTGGCTCCTCCAAATCCTCTGGTGGGTTGTTCACTCCACTGTTCCCCTCTTCACTTCTACTTCTTTGACCAATTTTGGAATCAGATCACATTCCACTGACGTTGGGGATAAAAATGTCCAGTTCCTCCTTTCATCTTATTATTCGGCTGGTGGATTGTCCACCCCGTCTTCTCCCTCCCCCCCCCTCCTTCATTACCGTATGTTGGTCCGATTTCGGATTCACATTATATATATGATTTTTGAAGCCTCGCGCCGTTCTAAACGAAAGATCACGAGCCGACAAGACACGGGATGGAACACAGGGGGGGAGAAAGGGAGAGAGAGGGAGATAAGGGCGGAAACCCATGCAGTGTTTCTTCACGGATCTCGGAAACAAAAACACAAATTTGCTCGTCCCGTTGGTAAGTGGAATATCCACAAACATACACACAGAGACATGCGTACAAACTCTTTAGTAATGCCGCAGCGGTGTTGCCACGTAACTCCTGCCTTCCACTGCAAATTGAATAATGAGGTTTCTTTGTTAATTAGACGTTCTTCCTAATGACGCATCATTACAGCTGCTTCCTCTCTCTCTCTCTCTCTCTCTCTCTCTCTCTCTCTCTATATATATATATATATACATATATAATATCTGCATCTATCTCTCTCTCAATATATATATATATATATGTCTCTCTACCTTTCTCTCTCTCTCTCTCTCTCTCTCTATATATATATATATATATATATATAATATCTGCATCTCTCTCAATATAGATATATATATATATATATATATATCTGTATCTCTCTCTCTCTCTCTATATATATATATATATATAATATCTGCATCTCTCTCAATATAGTATATATATACATATATATATATATATATATATATATCAATATCTGCATCTCTCTCAATATAGATATATATATATATATATAATATATATCTGTATCTCTCTCCTCTCTATATATATATATAATATATCTGTACCTCTCTCTATATATACATAATATATATATATATATATATATATACATTATATATATACATATATATATATATATATCTGATTCTCTCTCCGTCCCTCTCTCTGTCTCTACCTCTCCCTCTCTCTCCATATCTCTACTTCTCTATGTCTCTCTCTCTCTGTATATATATATATATATATATTTCTACCTCTGTCTCTCTCTATATATATACACACATACTCACAGATATATATATATATATATATATCCCTCTCTCTTTATGTCTCTCTCTATGTATATATATATATATATATTACATATTTCTCTCTCTCTCTCTCTATCTCTATCTGTATCTGTTTTCATTGTGACATAAATTAAATTGTTTATTATATGATATCCTACAATTCTTAAAAAAATGTTAATAACAAATTGGTTGATGTAAGTAATTATAATATAATCATCATTATTGGTTGCTACTTATTTATGCTTTGTTTTATAAATGTAAAATATTTTGGTTATGAAAATAGCAAAGTATTATCACTTGTATTAGCCAATAGAGATCAATCTCTCTCTCTCTCTCTCTCTCTCTCTCGCGACTCCCTTCCAGTGTCTGTGTGTGTGTGTCATGCGATATGGCAACGTCGCGTCCCGTTGCGTCACATCAACAAAGGTATTGGTTTACTGTTGCACCTCTGCTGTGTGTTGCCAAGTCTCCTTCTCACTCCCCCTAATATTATAACATCATCAGGGCCTCTCCTTGCATTTTAATTTCCCTCCTCATATTCATTTGCGTCTTTTTCCGTCGCGTCTTGTATATATATTAGTTATATATATAATATCCTCATGTTGAACTCCATCTCCAGGTCCACGTTCATCCCATTCATTCCAGGTATTCTCCTGACTCCCCTAAAAATAAAATATCGTCAGAAAATCACAGGGGTTTTATTTCTTCTCCTTGAAAGTATGATTATATCCACATTCCGTTTTACCTTTCTTCATCGCCTGTTCTATATACACTTATCTTTCTCCTTTAATTTCGTGCCCTTCAAATCGTAATTACCTGCTGCCCTGTCTCCTGTAGAGGTTGTGTAACAAGCCTCCTTTCTTCATATTTTATTTCTGTCAGCTTCAAAATCCTCAACACCGTGTTCCTAGTTCACCCTATCAAAGGTTTTTCCCTAAATCTACACATGCCATGAAGGTAGTCCCCGTTTTTTTTCTCACTCCTCCTGTCTTCTGAAATTAGCTGCAAAGTCGATATCGCTTCTCTTGTCCCTCTCTACATTCTCCCTAAAAACCAAATTGATCGCAGTCCTGAATTGACGTTCCATCTCTCCTTTATATACTATATTCGGTAATATGTTGCATGCATGAGATACTAAACTAATTTTCCTGGATCTATCAGCTACAATCTTCTGGTATTCTTCCTGTTTCGTAGATTTCACAAACAATCTATCTCTCTGTTCCTCTCTCTATCTATCTTTCTCTCTCTATATCTCTCCCCTTCTCTCCCTCTCTCTCTTCCTCTCAATCTATATTCCTCTTTCTATCTCTCTCCCTCCCTCTTCCTGTCTATCACTCTATCTCTGTCCCTCTTTATCTATCTCTCTATCACTCTTCCTCTTCATCTCTCTCTCCCTCTCTATTTATCTCTCTCTATCTTTCTCCCTCTGCCTCTCTCTCTCCCTCTCTATCTACCTCTCTATCTCTTTCACTCTTTACCTATCTCTCTCCCTCTATCCCTCGCTATCTATCTATCTATCTCCCTCTCTATCTACCTACCCTCCCTCTCCCTGTCTATCTGTCTGTCTCTCTTCACCTATATCTTTATCTCTCTCCCTTTCCCCTTCTATCTATCTCTCTCCCTCTCTATCTATCAATCTATCTTTCTCCCTCTCTCTCCCTCCATCTATCTCTCTCCCTCTTTATCTATCTAAACCCTGTCTATCTATCCCTCTCTCCCTCTTTATCTATCTCTCTCCCTCTATCCCTTTTTATCTATATCTCCATCTCTCTCCCTCTCTATGTATCTTTCTCTCTCTGTCTCTCTCCCTCCCTATCTATATTTCTGTCTATCTATCTCTCTATCTCTGTCCGTCTTCATGTATCTCTCTCCCTCTCAATGTATTTCACTTCCTCTTTATATTTCTATCTCTCTCCCTCTCCCCCTCTATCTATCTATCTATCTCTGTCCCTGTCTGTCTATCTGTCTCCTTTTCCCCCTCTCTCTATCTCTCTCCCTGTCTATCTATCTCTCTCCCTCTTTATCTCTCTCTCTCTCTATCTCTTTCCCTCTCTATCAATCTCTCTCTCTCTGTCTCTCTACCTCTGTATCTCTCTCTATCTCTACCTCTCTATACGTTAAACAGCATGGGCGTCAGACTTGGCTTACTCCTTTCTTGATTGCTGCTGCCTCCTTCTCTTGCCCTGGCTGGCTGTCTCTATTCTATTCTGTGTAACCTCTGTTTCCTAGGGCAGAGATGGCGCTCCATGAGGGCGACGCTGAGTCCCGCCTTCACGTCCAGCAAGATGAAGAACATGTTTGTCCTCATGTCTGACATTGGCAAGCAGATGGTGGATTACCTGCAGGAAGCCTGTGTTGGTGAGTATCACTAGTCTCCACCATGGCCTGACCCTGACTCTGACTCTGACTCTCTCTCTCTCTCTCCCCTGCAGCAGATGTCAAGGCCCAGGATCAGCAGCAGCTGGACCTGGACATGAAGGACTTGTTCACCAGAGTCACCAACGACATCATCGCCTCCACGGCCTTCGGGGTCAAGGTTGACTCCCTGGCCGACAGGGACAACCAGTTCTTCGCCATGGGCAAGGACATCACCAAGTTCTCAGCCCTCAGAGGCTTGGTCCTGCTGGGATACATGCTCGTGCCCAAGGTCATGGAGGTCAGACAAACGCTTCTCCTACTCTCAACCTTCCCTAATATCCACACTATTCCGTTTGTGATTCTATCCTCCACCTCATCTCATCTCATCTTCCTGTAGCAGCGCATTTTCAAAAGGCTTCTATTCTTCCGCAGCAGCTCCTTATATCGTCCATTTTTTTCGTCCCCATGTAACGTTACACTCCAAACCAACATTTCCTAATATTCACAGTTTAATTAGGGGTGAGTAAATTCCTGTCCCTTGCTATCCTCTACTCTAGTAGCAGAATTCCTTAACTTCCTTTCCAAAATATCCCTCCTCCCCCCCCCCTTAATCTAACAGCCTTTGTTATTCCACTGTTTCCAATCCTACACTCCGTCACCTTGGTTTTCCCCTCCTCTATCAATCCTCATGTTCATGCCATCTCTTGCGGTTTCCAAGTCCTCTCCTGACTCCCCCCTTTTTATCTCTCCTCCTTGCAGTATTCACAGTTATATTAGCCGCATGTAGTGTCCTTCCTTGCTATCCTGTGCTGTTCTATCCTACTCTAGTTACTGCAATGGCCAAGTAACAGAATCCCTTGACTTCCTTCACAATATCCCTTGCCATTCTAACAGCCTTCGTTATTCCACTGTTTCCCAGTCTACACTCCATCTTTTTCCTCTTTTATCGCGAAAGCCTTCCTTGCTATCCTGTGCCTATCCTACTCTAGTTATTACGCTTTTTCAAGTAGCAGAATTCCTTAACTTCCGTCAAAATATCCCTTCCCCAATCTAACAGCCTTTGTTCTTCCGCCGTTATTCCCCCTTGGTATTCCCCTCTTCTATTAATCCTCATATTGAACTCTTTCTCCAGGACCACGGTTCATGCCATTTACTATGGCTTCCGAGTCTTGTTCTGACTTCCCCCTAAAAAACTACAATGTCATCCTCGCTTCCCCTCGCTGTACGGATTCCTTTTGAATTTTCCGTTTTAACTTTCTTCATCGCCTATTCTATACATATATGAATTAAAGAGCACGGACTGCTGCATCCTTGCCCTATTCCTTTCTTGATTTCTTCTTCCTTTCCTTTACCTTTTATTTTAATTACCGTTGCCTGTCTTCCGCAGAGGTTATGTATGTATCATCCTCCTTTCACGATATTTTTTACATTATTCCACCACTGCTCTTCAAAATCCTTACTAGCGCGTTTCAGCTGTTTAAATTTATCAAACACTTTTTTTTCCTCCAAAATCTACAAATGCCGTGACCGTAGGCCGGTTTTTTTTTCTCTCTGTGTATCCTCTGTCTTCCGAAAGTTTAGCCGCAGAGTCAATATTCCTTCCTCTTGTCCCCTCTACATTCTCCCTGAAAACCCGAACACTGATCTTCTCCTAATTCGCATTATATTTGACGTTCCATCTCTCCTATATATACTGTATATACTATTTTAGTTAATATTTTCCATGCATGTGATACTAACCTAATTGTCCTGCGTCCATCAGCCCCCAGTTCTCCTTCCAAAACGCGTTTCGCCAAAGAGTTTTAAAGGCAGAGTTTTAGATTTTTAGATTTATTGTTGTTTTCCATTAATCCTCGATTGAGGAAATAGGAGGATACGTCATACATTAAAAATGAACAAAATAAAGTACATAATTAAAGACAAATAAACTTAAAATAAATTAATAAAAGAAAATGTAAATAGACAAAATAGTCAACATAAACACGAAAACACACGTTAATACGTCATCACACAGAGTCTCTTGACGTGCTAATAACTTCCACAGAGCTTCCTGTTACTGGCAAAGCGTTTCAAACCCAAGGACTCTAATGAACAATCTCCTCCTCCTCCTCATCATCATCTCTGAGGGAGGGGAGGGGGGGAATTCCAGACTATCACGTGGAAAAACCTGACCGGAGGGGGGAGGGGAGAAAACACGTGACGTGACGTCACTAGATAAGATAAAAAAAATGGTGTCAAGTTGGCATTTTCTCGGTGAGCGACGGCGACGTTCAATTAACTGTTGTTGTCATTATTATAATTATTATTATTTCCGTGCCCAGAGATAAAACTACCGCAAGGTCAGGCAGAGATAATGTTATTAGCAGCAAGTCCCTTTCTTTTTTTGAATTGAATTTAATTTATTAATACCACAATTGAGTAGCACTATGCGGTGGCAGTTACCAAAAAATAAACTTAAAAAAATAAAATGTGTTACAAATAATAATAATTACACTAATATAATATAAATTAAATTAAATCCTAACAACAACAACAAAAAAGATAAAAAGTAACCATTATTCACATATTGTTTCGTCGCACTTCCCTGATTCTTCCCTGAAACACGTTGCTATTGGCAGGGAATTTGTTTCTTTTTCGAAAACTTCTGCAGGTAAATTGTTCCAAATCCCTTTACAGTCCGATTTAAAAATGAAAATATCCCAACGTCAGTCAGTTTTTAAGCTACTCTGCGCCCCCCAACTTTACAACAATGATCCCCAAAATTCATTTCTCTTTTTTTCTCATCCCCCTCCCCCCCCCCGCCCCCTCGGAACGGAATAAGGGTTACGTGGTTGAGCCTCTCCCTAATACTACAAGGCCTGACTTTCCCACGTAACTCTGAAAAGTCTCATTTTACGCAGTATGTAATGCCAATTTCATCATATGTAAAATGTAAACCAGTTTTAAAAATCACGCGTTTTGCCGAAGAAAACTGGGAAAAAAGTCAGGGAGGTTTCTTTCTTCGGTCTTTATTTCTTTCTTTCTAACAGCTCTGAGTTTCAACAGCTCATAGTTTACCAGCTGCTGCTTTTAATGGTCTGAAAATACAACAGAAGACAGCAGCGCCAACCCTCCCAAATCTCTCCGCAAAGTTTCAACCTCCTGCGTTTCCTACTTTTTTTTTAAAAAAAATTAATTAATTAGTGGACCTGTGCCACCTCTTGTTCGGGTGCTGGTCAGGGCTGCCACCCTACTTTACCTTCCCGCTCCAATAAACCTTTCCCTTTCCCCCCAGCACATTTTTTTAAAAAAATAAAAATAAATCGTATACAAATTTTTGCTGCGTTGCCACGTCAGTGAATCTTATATTTGACGCCTTCAAACCGCTACTAGAAACGCCTCTGCCCCACTCCAGCAGTCAGTAGAGGTCCAGTAATTAATTAATTTAAAACGAAAATTAAGAAACTTTTCGGATAGGGTTTGCGCTGCCTCCTGTTAAATTTTCGGACCACTTGAAGCAATATTTGTTGTCAAAGTCGAGCTGTACGAAAGGAAGACAAAGAAACCTGACAATTTCAGAGGGGGGTTATGTGTTTTTTTTTAAAAGAAAAAAGGAAAATGCTTTCTAAAAATATTTTTCCTTTGAATACCATAAAACGGTATTAAATTCTGAGTAAAACGAGACCTTTTCCCCAACAACGTAGGTTATTCAGAGCGGCTCCAAAGTTAGGGTTCCACTGGGTTTCAGTGCAAAACCTGACAATTTCAGGGGGTTTATTTTTTTTAAAGGGAAAACTCTTTCTAAATTTTTTTTCTTTGCATACCATAAAATGAGACCTTTCCCCCAACAACGTAGATCATTCACAGCGGGTACAGTGAGGCTAAAAAGTCAGGGTTCCACTGGGTTTCTGTGCAGAACCTGACAATTTCAAGGGGTTTATTTTTTTTAAAAAAAATACGAAAATGCTTTCTAAAAAAAAAATTCCTTTGCATACCATAAAACGGTATTAAATTCTGAGTAAATGAGACCTTTCCCCCAACAACGTAGGTAATTCAGGGCGGGTACAGTGAGGCTCCAAAGTCAGGGTTCCACTAGGTTTCTGTGCATAACCTGACAATTTCAGGGGGGTTTATTTTTTTTTAAAAAAAAAAGTAAAATGCTATCTAAAAAAATTTTCCATTTGCATACCATTAAACGGTATTAAATTCTGCGTAAAATGAGTTCTTCCCCAACCACGTAGATAATTCAGAGCGGGTACAGTGAGGCTCCAAAGTCGGGGTTCCACTAGGTTTCTGTGCAAAACCTGACAATTTCAGGGGATTTATTTTTTTTTCAAAAAAAATAGGAAAACGCTTTCTAAAAAATTTTTCCTTTGCATACCATAAAACGGTATTAAATTCTGCGTAAAATGAGACCTTTCCCCCAACAACGTAGGTCATTCAGAGCGGGTACAGTGAGGCTACAAAGTCAGGGTTCCGCTATTTTAACAGTAGTAGCCTCTGGTTTCTGTGCAAAACCTGACAATTTCAGGGGGGTTTATTATTTTTTTTAAAAAAGGAAAACGCTTTCTAAAAATGTTTCCTTTGCATACCATAAAACGGTAAAATGAGACCTTCCACCAACAACATTCAGAGAGGGTCCAAAGTGAGGGTTCCGCTATTTGTGTGTCCAGTTCCTCAACATCACCGTGTTCGCCGAGTCCAAGAAGTTCTTCCGCGCGCTCGTCAAGGATCAGATCAGGACGCGCGACGCTCAGGGCATCGTGAGGCCCGACATGATCCACCTCCTGATGCAGGCCAGGAAGGGCCAGCTGCGGGGCGACGACAACGACAGCGGCGACGCTGAGGGCAAAGTCGGTGAGTGAGTGAGCTAGTGAGTGTGAGTGTCAGGGACTGTGTGGAGTTGTGTGACGTCTTGCCTGTCGTGTCGCAGCGCTGGAGGAGGAGGACATCGTGGCGCAGGCGCTGCTCTTCTTCGCCGGGGGCTTCGACACCGTCGCCACGCTCATGTGCTTCGTCGCCTACTTCCTGGCCACGCACCCCGAGGTCCAGACGCGCCTGCAGGAGGAGGTGGACGTCGTCATGGCCGACAGCGACGCCCAGCCGTCCTACGACCAGGTGCAGGGCCTCAAGTACCTCGACATGGTCGTCTCAGGTACTGCACGTGGTCCTGGGCGAATATGAGGGAAACAACCAAGGTGATAGAGCGTAGCTGTTAGACTGCGAAGGGATATTGTGAAGGAACTGAAGGTAATTCTGCTACTAGAGTAGAGGATAGGGCACAGGATAGCAAGGAAAAAGAATTTACGTACGCCTAATATAAGTGTGAATATTAGGAGATGTTTGGCATGGAGGAGCATGACGTCATATGTGTGTGTGTGGTGGTTGCGAAACGTTGACGGCAGGAGTTGGGGGGGAAAAGGGAAAAGTACGCAAGCCTTTGAAATGTGGTGCTGTAGGCGAATGCTGAAAATCATGTGGGTGGAGGATAGAATCACTATAACGAGGAAGTTGTAAACAGAATAGAGGAAAAGCGAACAACATGAAGGGATTGATTAACGGGCCGCGTTTTAAGACTCGGGGGTCTTGTAAAATTAGCACTATAGGGTAGTGTGTGTGCGTGTGTGGAGGTAAGAAGAGAAGAGGGAGGCACAGGGACGGAATATGCTAAGCAGATTTGTGAGGATGTGTTATGTGCTAGTTATAAGGACATGTTTTAGCATGGAGGGTTTCATCAGACCAGTCTTAGGACTGAATACCACAACAACATCAACAACAGGGTATGAGCGTGGGTTCAGGAAACTAGGAGATTGGAAAAACGTTTCCCGCTAAGACTGAAGTTGTATCAGGTAGGTCTCCCTATTGGTAACGATTTTTTATCGGTTCGGTTCCCACGGGAAATTTTTTTCGAAGCCCCTCAAGAACTAAAGGGGATAACGGGTTGGGCGTCTGTTTAGTGTAAACCCCTGCGGGAAGGGTCCTGACCCCTTGGGGTGGGGAAGACAAGAAACCTCCTCCCTTCCAGTCCAACTGCAATGTACGTTGCCCCACGAGGGGCGGCGTTGTTCGGCCGCGCGCATTGCTCCTTTCAGCACAAGCGTGCTCAGGGAGGAGATTAGCTTGTCTGCCTCATTCCAGAGATAATCAGCGTGAGCTAGCGACAGGGGGGGGGACGTTAAAGTACAACCTAATTACATAAGTGAAATGATGTGCAGAGACGCTGCGCATGTACACCCCCGGGGGCCTGACGGACCGCCTCTGCGTCAAGGAGTACCGCGTGCCGCCCTCCGAGACGTGCCCCGGGGGCGTGGTCCTGAGGAAGGGAGACCGCGTCTGGTTCCCCTCCCACGGGCTGCACCACGACCCGCGCTTCCACCCGGACCCGGAGCGCTTCGACCCGGAGAGGTTCAGCGAGGACAACAAGGCCGCCATCAAGCCCTACACGTACCTGCCCTTCGGCGTGGGACCCCGAGTCTGCATAGGTGAGTGAGTGAGCGAGGCCAGGGTGAGGAGCCTCAGGGTCAGTCCAGGTGACAGAGGTCCTCGTGTTCCAGCCCAGAGGTTCGCCCTGCTCGAGGCCAAGGCCGTGCTCTGCTTCCTGCTCTGGAGATTCCGCCTCAAGGTCTGCCCCAAGACGACGGTGCCTCTGCGCCTCTGCAAGAAGAACTTCAACCTCATCATGGAGGGCGGCTGCTGGCTCCGCCTCCAGCCCAGAGCCTGACGCGCTCTCCTCTCGTCTCATCATAATAAAGACGCTGCCCGAGTTGCTTCTTTCACTCATTCACTCACTCGTTCCTCACCACATTCCCATTTCCACGTGGACTCGCTTCAATTAATAACATTCCTCTTTACCGTTTTAATAACCACTAATGACGGGAGGAAGCAGCCAGACTATATAACTATCATTCACTAATCCTCACTCGACAGTATAGAATATAATATCTGCATGACGTCAGAGGAAACTTGTTGCTAATATTCAGTCGTACCAACTGTACTTCTGACCGTGCACAAAACAATTATTGTGTCAGGGACGAGTTTGATTCCTCCTTTACACGTCAGCGATGACGTCAGAAGAAACGTTTTACTAATACTCAGTCGTACCAACTGTATTTCT